>CABFVX010000203.1:262207-317368 GCA_902151425.1 Timema shepardi | reverse complement strand
CCCCCCCCCTCCCCACACACACACACATACACTGATATTCCTTTGAAAAGTGAAAGAGATGATTAAATGTGAATGTTTGTGATAGCACCCAAACTAATTAATAATGGAAAATATTCACGTTACTTGATAAGGTGTTTAGAGGTAAGACACATGGTGCTAAAGATGCTTCTAAAATAATGTGTTTATTTATTTAAGATACTACTATAAACATAATCTCTCAATTTAAAAATCAATTAACACAAATTTTTACTTGAATATGAATTAGTTTCTTATCAAGAACCTTGAACTTATACTAATGTGGTTCCTGGAAAGTAGAATGGAAGCAGTTATTATTATAAGATAACTAACAAAACCTGAGTGATCATACAAATCCCTCACCAATATCCTTGTTACGAATATCTTTTGTAACCAGGTTCTCTCCAGCGAACAACTTCTTCTGAAACTCTGTGATGGAATCACACTCAGGAAACCGCCCCGAGATACCTGTTATGACAATCTCATCGGCCGACATCATAACTGTTTTGTAGAGCAGCAAACTGGAAATACAATGACAATATCAGACAAAGCTTCCCCCCTTCTCTCCTCATGTTGAATTGTTTTGAGATAACTTTGTACACAGTTTTATAAAAGAAAAATCCAAATAGAGATTAAGAGAAAAAAAAGCCAGAATAATTAATAGAGATAGGACACTCAAATCTTCGATTCCTCAAATCCTGTGGTATTCAAGAATCTCGCAAAAAAAAGTCTCAAATTGAACTCAAAAGACCATTTTTCAAGAATTGCATGGATTCATGTAATTAAAGAAAAAATGACAATTTAGTTTCATTTATGTAAAACCACCGTTGGCCAAGAAGGTCAAGAGATGCTTCCCCTGGAAATATTTAAACATGAGTATCTCTAGTTTAGAACAATGGATCTAAAACATTTATGTTTTTTTTGTACTCGCATTCAATCTTGGGAAACTTTGCACCTACAAACTCCCCTTGTCTCTGTTTTTTTACTTATTTATTTATGTCTTTGTATTACATATTCTGACTTCATGAAAGTACATCAGAACTATGCTCAAAACACACACAGTGCAGTTCATGGCAATACCTAGATAATATGAGATTTAAGTAAAAATGTCAAGGCTAAGAGTTTTATGCGCACACTTCTGACTGTATAAGAATGACATACACTATTATATTGGCTGAGTGTAGTTAAAAGAACACACAGGTAGCATTTTCATTTTTCATTTATTTGAGGTATGTAGCGTGCACTTTCTGGGCCAAGTGATTATATCAGAACATGACTTAGCTTAAATCTAGAACAAACACAACACCCAGCCCCCTGGCCATTAATTCACCACCATGAGAGGGGAAATCTAAATTTTACCAATAATAATAATTAAGGCCATGCCGGAAATCAAACCTGAAACCTTAGCTCGCTGGGAAGGCAAACTGACAACTGAGCTAAGGTGTCGGACTCGCAGGTAGCAATACGCAAAATAAAAAATAAAATAAAAAGAGTTTAATGAAGTATTACAAGGATTCAAGCGTCCATCAGAACTTGGTGGGAGGAATAAGAGGGATTGTCCAACTCATGTTGTAATAATAATTATGAGCCTGAAACTATCTAATAAATCCTAACTATGCTCCAGAACATATTTAGATCCGTAAACTGTGATAACAGTAACAAAGGGGAGGATTTTTTTTACTATTGGGCCTATTTCTCTATTACTACGTATTTGGTTTGTTGCTAAGACATTTACATCTGAAAATAAATTTTATTTTACCTTTTTTTAATCAATCATTTTGAAACTGTGAAATTACACTTCTGACTTTTGGGATTCCTTGATGTACAGTTATATAAACTCACAATGACTAATAATTAGATAATGCATGCCGCAAAAAATTATAAACTTATAAGCAACAACCAAAATAACAAGGTTAAAACTCCATATATACTTCATACTAAAAAACAAAAACACTGTCTAGCTACTACAGTTAAATTAGCTGCTCATTCCCCACCCTCCCAACCCTACTTCACCCATGTATACCCTAAAATGGTGGTCAATATGGTTGCCAAATACATGATGATACATGTGCCTAGAATGCATAAACATAATCAAGTATTTATTTAATTATTGCATAGTTTAAAGTGTGTTATTTATATGATTATTTCACATATATTATTTTCATTTATTTCATTTTGCTTGAGCTATTCTAGCTTAGTAAATAATCATTGTGATCTTGATTCTTGAAGATTTGTTCAACACTTGGCACACTGCTTTGCTTGCGATAAGTATTCAGCAGGCCCTGGATTGTAAACACCCTAGTTCATTGGTCAATGTTTGTTGGCTAGGAGCAAGGGGGAGTTTTGCAACCCCATAGACATTGGTCAAGGTCTTTAGAACTTATCTATCCTTGCCTGCTGTTTTCAAGCAGCAGGTTCTGGGCTTCATTAGCTGGGTAGGTAGAAGACCCTTTTGTAGGAATAATTACTCAAAACACAATATTCTTGAATTATGAACAAATATTAGTTTAAAAATTAATAATATATAGATACATTATACATGTATATTTATTCACAATTTAAACATTACTATTTACACAGTTTGCACAGACAACATTGAATTTAGAAATTAGTCCATATAATCATGGGTATGTGGTGCAGGACTAGCATACCCAGAGAATACACCACTGAATAATTAATATCTTTCAGGGTTGGGATGGTTTGAGCTATCAAGTGTGAATCTGTAGGTAGGCTTCTTTCATCTGATGACCTTTAGTAGCAGTCTACTAGCAAGTTATGGACCTGCTGAATTAGAATACTCTTAAATTCAACTCCCAGTAAGACCTTTTCCACATAGTCCAATCTTGATGTTTTAATCAGAAAATAGTTCTGTAGTGTGTTTTGGTGTTTTTTGCTTTATAAATCAGTTAAAAAGTAATCAATTTATACTATTATTATTAGCACTGCGTCTTACTACCCGTTCGGGTTATACGCACTTACGCTAATGTGTAATGGTAGGGTGATTGTGAGATGAAATGGAAGACCTACAGTTTAACGTGGAATCCGAACCACGGTGGAGGCCTGGCATTCCCCACATTCATAAGATGTCTTGTCAGAGGTGAAGGAAGGGTTTGGTAATCAGATAAATCTTTGCCGGGACCGGGGCAATTTATACTAAAGTTTTCATGTGTTTAGTGCCTCTTGAATCTGGTATATTTGAATTTATTGTCCGACAAATTGACTGTGCAATAAATGGTTCTTGAGTATTATGGTTATATTTTAATCATCCCAATATTACACTCAAATCTACATACAAATAAATAGTAAAAGAGCCAAATTTTGAAATTAATTTTTTTTTTTGCAGAAATGATATTATTTGTGATTTCTCATATAAAATTAATATAAAGATACAGATAAAATGTTGATTAACATGAAAATACAAATAATATTCCTAACAATTGGTTTGTCCACATAATATATTGTTTTACCTGATATGTCCAAATTAGAATGGCAGGTAAAGTAACAGGACCTTATGGAGGATATATGAATAAAGGAAGATAGTTTAAATTAGATTGGTGACAGTGAATAACAGCAAAAAGAGAAGCATCAGTAGCTCAAACTAATAAAATTGATACAATTAATTTTAAGGTGTCAGATAAGGTAAGAATAAAGCAAAACAAGGCCAAACAGTTCAAAAATTAGGTCTAAAAGTAAAAAGGGTGGAGGTTAAAGAAAGAGAGTTATAGAACGTAATATTTTAGCTCTCCTACATTTGTACTCTATCTTCACTACATCCTTTGTTTGGATTAACTTGTGGTAAAAATAACTTTTGACAAATTGGATGTTTTATTCACTGCTGTTGAGTGGGCTCTAAAAATTCATGATGAGAGGCCTCGACCATTGTGGGGCTTTGTGGTACAATAGACTCTCAATTCTCCGAAGTCGCATTAACCAGGGTGGGGATAAATCAAGGTTATTTTTAATTATGTAATAAAATATCAATCAAAAGCCTACGTTACACGCTACAATATCTGTCCAGCAATGTACAGGTCAGTAAAATTGAACATGGAAAAGAAAAATATAATGCGAAATGTAAACATAATTTTGCATTCGGCTGTACATAATAACAGACAATAAGCCTGGTGGAATCGCAAACACATCATCGGATGTTGATCAGTGTTGCTCATAACAAATAATGACTCTTTTTTTTATGGACTTATTCAGCGTTTACTTTTGAGGCCAAGTGCAACATTGAGTTTATCTGGGGTTTTTAATCTGGGCAAATATTTTCCCGTACTATCCCGGATAATAAAAAGTCTACAATATAATAGCACCAACACTAACACAACTAAAAGTGAAAACATGTACAAATCCAGGAAAGCTTTAAACTAATCTAGAGCAGGTGAGGTTAAGAGTGTGGCAAGATTAACAGGGTATTGTAGAGTAACCTGAAAGAGGACTTTTTAATGAAAACAAGGAAATGACATCTTAGGGGTACATAAAATTTTTAACTTAAATACGTATATATTATTTCATGATAAACACTGAATAAACAGGGCCAGATTTAGTGCAAGCCAGTAGAGACCTGAGCATAAGAACGCACCATTTTTTCCTCTATCCTAGATGTGGATTACAGAATAGGAATAACTTGTAATATGCAGCAACAGCTTTAAGTGTACAAAGGTGAAGAAAAGTAAAAAGATTGAATACCACTGGGCTAAGCTACTAATTAGTAAACATCCTAATAGTTCTAAAACATTTAAAAAAATGTTTTTTTTAGATCTCAAATCTAAAATGTATTTGAATAATCCAATATATAATATCTTTAAGGGTTTTAAAGAATTGAAGAGTCATAGATTTGAGGGGCCAATCCATAATTCAAGTCAAAAGTTGAGAAGCCTAGAACAATAACCCTAAATACACCAAAATTTATGATCTTGTAGGCCTATATTAAAACTAAGAAATAATCTACGGAAAAAAAAAATTCCAACCAATTAACCTCACTTCCCTACTTGAGGATATTAGAACTTCAATTCATAAATAAAATACTAGATTTGTCTATTTAGTCTTACTTACCTTTATTTTTAGGTTGGCAGAGTACTTGTTACTACAAGTGTAATCCACAAACTGAAAGAATTTGAAAGACCCAGTCATGGTAAAATATTCAATTACTGTTTATATAAGCCTCTGGATAATTTTGATCTATACAGAGTACAAGAGAGACATAAGTACATGTTTCTATGTCATAGAACTACATTGATTTATATGCACTTTGTTATAATTTTTCAGGTGAAACTTTATGGAGCTGGTTTTAGACCGAGCACACTGAGTAACATATGCACATACATGCATACTAAAGCACCAAGGTATGTTATGTCTGCCTGCTCTACATTGTTTCATTTGATGTAGATTCGCACCTAGGCTGACATATTGATTGCATATTTAATATTTGCAACCCCCTGGCCCCTTTTAACACATATATATTTTAATGATTTTTGTGTCTTTATAGGAACACATGATTTTTTTAATGGGAAAATGTGCGTACATTATATTGTTTTCGTCCATTATTGATTATATATATTGGTGGGGTTGATAAGAAGTGATTTACCGATATTGTGTTTCTTACTTTATTGATTTATATTGGTGGGATTGATTAAAAGTGATTTACAGTAGGCTTTATAGTAGGTATTGTTTACTTAGTATCAAATTGAATGAGAACTTGAACACTTTAAATACAGGCTAAGTGACAAATTGTTTACCCTTAAAACCCCAATCAATATTGGACATTCAGCCATTAATGTATGGAAATGGCTGCTTATTGATCCTACAAAATTATATTTTAAGGTCAGCTCCTATATTGTTATAGAAAATAAAGGCATATTCTATGTAAATTTAATTCTTTGTAAATGATAAGTTTATATTAAACATTGAAAATAAGATAGAAGGCCGAGACCTACACAAGCACCAGAAAACTGGAGGCTTTTAAGTTTACAATTAAAACACAACAAAACACATAATTATGTAATATTCAAAGTACATCTGTCACCTTCTTCAGCAGAAAAGAGTAAAATACCAACTGAAGAAGAGGATTGATGTAAACTGAAATTGTCATAATTATGTGTTTTGTAGTGTTTTAGTTGTGAACTCTAATGCCTATAGTTTTCTGGCGTGTAGTCCTTGCCTTTATATTCTCCTTTCAATGCTTAATTTAATATATCTGTTTGATGCCATTTTTCCTTTGGAAATAATATCCAATCAAATATAAGATTTTTAACATATAATTCCAAATAACATATTATATAAAAAATTTTAAGCATATTTCTGGGTTTCTGACTCACTCTGTATATATCCTTCTTTTAGATACTACAATGATGGCTGAGCACTTATAGCCTTTTTACACAAATCAATTTACGTTTATTATACCACGATTTCCACAAATTTGTGCATAGGCTACTTAAAGTGTCTTTACTTCAAATATAATTGAGTATAGAGTAAAATATTTTCATTGTTGAATAAAAGCAAGTTACTAATCATGGAAAATGTAAAGCAAGAAAAAAGAAAAAAATATTCTCAGATTATTTTCACTATTCATTTTGCCTAAAAGAACCTTCACAGCAATTACAGCAGCGGCATGTATTGGACAAAAATGAGTGGGTAAGAGAGGAGTAGTCTCTTAAAAGAAGGGATTATTAATATTTGCAGTTTTGTAAATTAATTACAGTACATGCCAAGAATTGTTTTTGTGCAATTTGTTTAACATTGAGGTGGCCCAAAGGCTAAAATTTTGTGGAGTTTGAACATTTTGTAGCATAACATTAGGTACACAGTAATTTATTGGTGATTTAGTACAGTGAAGTTAACCTAAAGCTTGGTGCTACTTTTTGGTTCCCAAAAACCACATGATCATTTTTTGAAAAGTTGTGCTGTTGTGGCACCAAAATTATTAAACATATGGGTGTTGCAAAAAAATAAATAAATAAATATATATATACATATTCTTTTGGACATATACTTAACACATTAAAATGAATTTATTTTCTAACTATGATTATTTTATATTTTATAGCGTTTGTGTGTCTGATAAAAAAAAAATACAGAAAAACAAGAGTAGCTTCTACGGTAATATGTACGGTAATTGATGGTAGTTTTGTGGTTATTTTTGAGCTCAATACTATATCTAGTAGAAAAATCAAGTATAAAAGTTAATGATATGTTTGAGTTAATATATTAAATAGTTTGGATGCTGCTGTGATTACAGCTCATTTCTACAAGTGTTTTACTATAAATACAAGCTTAAAAGCCTGTAAACGAGTTTTATTTGTTTATTTACAAGAAGTTTCATGCTATTGAGGCATTAAACAGATATTTCTCAAAACTAAAATGGTTTCATTGTTCAACCCAAGAGAGAGTATAAGTGAACCAATTAAAAAGAAGTAGGCCAAATATTATTTGCTTTGTTGAGAAGGTTGATAATCATGAGATACTTTTTCTATTCATACTTGCTTGTTAGCAGCCATTATTGACACTGGCCTTGCGGAACTGTTCTCGAATAGTTGGCATACAAAATAATTCAAACTTAGAGTTTAATTTGATTTTAAACATATGCAGTTTATGTATAGTTTTGCATATAAGTATAGTTAATGCAAGTTTTTGGGTCAAATCTGAGAGTAATTACTTTATATATATATACACACACACACACTACACTACACTAGTTTGTATATAATAAACAATAAAAGAGATTCCTACTTTAATTATTTCATTTAGTTGACATTTCAACTATCGGGCCATATTTAAATGTTCTTATTCTATCCCTACATCGAGTTCTTTGTTCTACAATTGATGTATTTTTGACAGGGCTATAACAAATCAATAGACATAGTAATAGATAAAGATACACCGCATAAAAATACATCAAGTGTAGAACAAAGAACTCAGTGTAGGGATAGAATAAGAACATTTAAATATATATACGGTATATCTTTATCATATACAAACTAGTATAGTGGGTAAGTAATAAAGGACTAATTTGATCCCAGGTGACGTGCTTTGGTGGTAGAACAGTGTAAAGCGTCACTCTTGCAATAGAATGGACTGCCGATGAAGAGGAGATTGGCGTGTGGGTGTGGATTCTGGTAGTGTGTACTGTGGCAAATTTTCCTAGTTTGTTCTACTCTTTCCCTATATGTAAATGTGGGTACCCTTACTATGAATTCATCCTTCCTAATCCCAAACACATTAAAGTAATTAGTTCATCTGTGTTTAAGCCAAGTGGGTAATAAGACATGGTAACAAAAAATATATTCCCAGATGATAGTTAGAATCTATTATTTAAAAATAATACAATTGTATTTAGGTCGAGGCTTGATGATTTTTTTAAAATTAGTATGATAAACACAGTTCATTTAGAGAAAGAGCACCCATAATGCCCAGCCTTTTGAACAAATAAAAGCATGTATAAATAAATGTACAACATATTGTCTAAGAGAAATTAAAAAAAGGTCTATACTAAACCCTCGGTAGCTATCATCTCTCAGGTGATTTAACACCACTTGCTTATAATGTCACATTCAAAAAATATCTGAATATTAACTCTAATCCTTATATATAATTTGATAAGGCCATTTCCAGTAATATAAATTATGAGAAAATGAATGAACTGATTTTGACAAACTACCACTCATTTTAATGGCTAGGAGTCTAGGATGTGGGGAAAAGTAGTAGTTTTCCACGAAAACCCAATTTGCACAGAGAATTTTCAGTTTTTCATTCTTTGTTTAGTCACCATGACAACAGTTATTTGCTGCATGGCTGTAAATCTCTTTGGCTAATAAATAATAACTCAATCTTTATTTGTTGGTCTGAACACACCACAATTTTCTCTTTGGACAAATAGTTCTCTTTGGATCTAACACATCTAAATTGAGATGCCTAAACTGGGGAAACAATTATTTTTAATAAGAATGTTGTCTTTAATTTGCTTTTAAATCAATAATATTGAGCATAATTTGAAAATGAAGTTGTTAAGTTTGTGAAAATATTGTTTATTTTATGTTTCGCGCATGATAAAATGATGTTTAAATATGTTTTGATATGTATTATACAGTCAAACACAATAAAATTATCTCGAATAATGTTTAAAAACACACACACACAATATTCTCTCTCCTCTTTCTCACACACTCTCTACCCTTACACACACACACACACTATCATACAATTTCTCTCACTTTATCTTTATTATACTCTCTCAAACGCACTCTCTTGAACTCTCTCTCACAAATGCTCACTATCTCTTTCTCAATCTCGTATTTTAAACTCTCTCAAAATATCTCCCTCTCTCTCTATATATCTTAAACTCACTCTCTCTCTCTCAAAATCTCTCCCTCTCTATCTCAATCTCACTCTATATATATCTTAAACTCACTATCGCTCTCAAACACTCTTTCTATCAAATTCACTCTCAATTTTCCTCTCTAGCTCCCTCTCTAAATCTCTCTCTCATTCTAATCCGATAAGCCTGTTTGCGGTAATAGAAATTGCTAGGAAATGGCTGAACAGATTTTGACATAAGATCTCTAATTTTAAATGTTAGGGATCTAGGATGTCGAGAAAAATAGTAGTCTCCAATAAAATGCTGATGCTATCAGAGAATTGTCAGCTTTTCATTCCTTATTTACATCACCATGGAAACCCTGCTTTGTGTGTAAGCTTATATAATTTATGTAGATAAAATATTTCTGTCTTGTTACAAATAATACCAACTCAACTATTACTTTTATATATATATATCTCACATTGTTGATTTTTATCCCTCCACTTCTTTGTCTTTGAATGTTTACCTCTGTTCTTATGTATAATTTGATAAGCACTTTTCCGGTAAGTGAAATTGAGAGAAAATGGTTGAACTGATGTTGACAAACGTCCACTCATTTTAAATGTTATAGGTCTGGGATGTCGGCAAAAATAGTAGCTTAAAACTAAACCCCAAATTTCCTAACAAATTTTCCATCTTTCCATTCTGTGTATAGTTGTAGATGGATATATAAATATTTTTCTTGGGTTAAAAGTGCTAACTAATATTTACCTGAGTGTTTTGGTGCCACAAATAGATATAGAGCTGGAAGAGGGATCGTGTCCAGTTTTTTTCTGTTCCTACTCTCCACACCCTAACAATAATCATTCATAGTTTTGAAAGTGAGACAAAATGTAGCCTCAATTTAATAATAATTGTATTGAAAACAAAAATTATGATAGAATGTAGTAACATTAAAATGGGTATTATATTCGATAACTAGAAGGTAAGGGTGGGCAACCCTTCCACCAATCATGACAAGTGGTGACACAATATTGAACTTGAGATTTAGATTGATATCAACATTTCATGATCGTTTGAACCTGAAAAAGTGGTTTTTGCAATGCTGTTTGTATCTTGGCCTGGAGCCTAAACCATTTTACTGATAAGGCTAAGATATGATATTAAGATTTTTCATAAGGTATCCATAGGAGCGTTTAGTGGAATTAACTTAAGGGCAAAAAGAGGAAAATCAATTTTCTTGAAATCGGCTCATATAATTTTGGTTAAAATTCATATGTAGGCACAGTTTAATTTTACAAACAAAATGGCATAGCTCATTTTTATGAGACCAACACTTTTAGGGCTATTAACAATTTTTTTAAAAATGAAGGTCTGGGAAATGGGGATTTGGAAATTTACAGAAAAGTATACAATTAAAATAAGTCATCTGCTGACATGGAGTGATAAGCTCTTGTGGGTCTTTTGGTGAACCAAAAGGTTACTTTTTTAAATAGGTTTCTGTAACAAGGACTATTATTTGATTCATGATTTTTTGGGAAAGTGTAACAATGAATATTATTTCATTTCACATAACTTACAAGCTATGGATAAAATCAAAAAATTAACTTTTTTTTTACATTAGTTTAGTATCCATTTTATCACTAGAGCTGTTGTTAAACAACTAGTTTTCTTATATTTTTCCAATAGATTAGTCAAGGATTTTAAATCACATAAATACCAAGCAATCTAACAATAATTGGTAAAACATAAATAAATAATGCAAGGTTTTGTTTTACATATTATGCACAAGTATAATGCTAAATAAATATAAAGAAATAGAAAAATAAAACAACCATACTTTTTACTTCTGTAAAATTTAATAACTATCATTTTAAGCATAAAAAATATAAATATGTACATAGCTTAGGTTATGAAAACATTCTTTGGTGCACTTTTTATTGCATGAGTGATTATATAATTACATTTTGAAACACTCCATAATGCAACATTTAGAATAGAAACATTTTTTATGAAGTATTCATTATATTTGTTAAATTATACTAATAAATAAATATATGGACGAGATGTTAAGATTCACTTTAGTTCTAGATAACCATTTAAAATGTGTGATTAAAGAACGAATATATGAAAGAAACATTTTTTTACTGATATAATTGTGTTTATTTAAATTCTATGGCAGTGGTCAGCTATGTTTGTCTTATATAAAACACACCATAGCCAATAAAAAACATAATTAATTATAGTTATTTAGATTTATATAAACAAATAATGCTCTTGAAAAAGCTAAAAATTCTGTTCTATTAAGGTAGTGAGCATAAAAGAGTGTCTGGTACTAAGGGTGCAGTGTCTTTTTGTAGCAGTTGGTAGCACTGGGTGGAATTTCAAGAGTGGGGAAGTTACCGTAAGTTCATAAGGTGTGATATTCAGTGTTACATGCAACTATATCAAACCAATGCAGCAAATCTTGTTGGTAAACAAAGTGTTTTGACATCTATATAGGAAAAATCTCAAGTTGCCATCACAGGATGCTGTTGAAATGATGATACATGTTGAATTTCTTGTTGGTTGATCTCTTTTTTATCAGTATTCAATCTGATTGAAGCAGTTTTGAGTTCATCATCATGTTGCGAATTGGTTCTGTCATTAAGTTTAGAATCCACAGCCACAATAGCAACAGACTTTTTCTGCTCACCCAACTGTGAAACAAATATGATAAACAATAAACAACAAAACAAATTACATCTTAAGCAACGACCGATTTATGATAGTTAGAAAATCAGCTATAGCCAACTGGCAGATTTAACTAGTGTTTTATGTCCAACAAGTCTGGATGGTGAGGTTTATATACCAGCTGATATGTTGGTAATACTGTAAAATACATAGTGGCAGTTTGTTTAACCTGAATGTTGGGTGTGACCTTCAGTGTTCAGATTTGTTGGAAGTAACATGTAATGAAGTAAACAATAAAGTGTGTCAATTCAGAACATACGAGTCCTATTTCTAATCTTGTATTCTGACCATAACACTGAATAGGAACTCTAAATGTTTAGACCTCTGGGTCTATTTGGCCCCCCTCTGACCAAACAAGTGCTGGTGCACATCTTTCAAACTGATCTGACCTGTGAATAGTCCAAATAAGCAGCACTAAAAAAAAAAGGTAACAAAGTAATTACATTTGAAGTAATTAATATATTAAAAGGATTGTTGTTTGACAAATTTAAGCAAAAACAAATATTTTGGAAGGCGAAAGTGTTAGTTTTATTTATGAAAGAATAATAAACTATTAAAGAACAAAGAGCAGATGCTCGCCACTCGAGATAAAGACCGGAACTAAAAAAGACGTTGCGTAAGACAAGACGCTTTGGTGATGTCATCAGAGGAGTGGCTTCATAAATCTAAAAATAGAATAGTTACTTAACTCGTGTTTGTTATTATAGGCCTAGTTAAGAGAATGTTTATTCATTACACACAACACCCCCTCTCAAACACGTGTTAACTTTATTAATATCTATCACACCAAGTCCTTGTATGCACCGATGATGGCTTGGTCCGAACAGTCCTTTCGTGAGCACATCAGCTACCATCTTGTTTGTTGGAATGTATTTCACATTGATTTCGCCTCGTTCAAAAACTTCACGCACATAGTGATGCCGAATGTCAATGTGTTTGGTACGAGAGTGGTACACAGGATTATGCATGAGCTTTTCTGCTCCTTGATTGTCACAATAAACAAGAGTTGGTATTGCATTAACACTCAAGAACCCGATTTCTTTTAACAGGTTTCGTAAGTAAACTGTCTCTTTTGCTGCTTCCGTAAGAGCCATGTACTCTGCTTCAGTGCTTGAAAGAGCCACGGTGGATTGTTTTCTCGCCTCCCATGTCACGGCAGAGCCTGCCACTTGAAAGGCGTAGCCTGTGTATGATCTTCTGTCATCAAGGGCTCCTCCCCAATCTGCATCCACGTATCCAATCAGTTCAGCGCCAGATCTCTTGTAGACTAGTCCATGGTTGCTCGTACCTTTCAAGTATCGTAAGACGCGCTTCGCTGCAACCCAGTGTCCTTTTCCGGGGTTTAGGTTGTACTGGCTCAAAGAGCTCACCGCATACGCAATGTCTGGTCGTGTAGATACTGCGAGGTACATCAGAGAACCGATGAGTTGCTGGTACGGAACTTCGCTCATTTCCTCTGCCTCCTCCTCCGTAGATGGCTCCATGGCTTTGGATAATTTGCTGTTTCCATCTAATGGGGTATTTACCGGTTTGCAGTCTTGCATTCCGAACTTTTTGAGAACATCTTCTATGTACGATTTCTGTGACATAGTGACCAACTTTGAATTTTCATCTTGTTTGAATTCAATTCCAAGACAGTAGTGCAGCTTTCCTAAGTCTTTCATTTGGAAGTTTTGAGACAAATCGTCTCTCAATCTTGTGTAGGCTTCTTTACTGTTTGTAGCTATGATCAAATCATCTACATAAACAACCACGATAAGAGTCACACAACCATCATTCATGTGGTACACACACTTGTCACAATCTAATTGTTTGAGTCCAAAAATTTCTAGTCTCTCGTGCAACTTTTTGAACCACTGTCGGCCCGACTGCTTTAGGCCATATATGGACTTTTCGAGTGAACAAACTAGACGCTCCATTCCAGGGGTAATGAAACCGTCCGCCTGTTCCATATAGATCTGTTCGTCAAGATCTCCATTTATGTAGGCCATTACAACATCAAGCTGATACAAAGTAAGGCCTAACTCAGCTGCTAGGGCAGCAACTAGTCTTATTGAGCTAAGTCTTGCAACAGGTGAAAATGTTTCATGGAAATCAATCCCTGGGCGTTGGTTATAGCCCTTCGCTACCAACCGAGCTTTCCGGCGTTCGACATTACCGTCTGGCCCATACTTTGTTCTGAGTACCCACCGACAACCAATGACAGCTTTATCTTTTGGGCGTGGTTTCAATGTCCAGGCCTTGCTGTGTGTCAGAGCGTTGAACTCAGCTTCCATCGATTTCTGCCACTCAGCTGCATAAGGTCCTTCTAAGGCTTCTTGTACAGATGGATTTACTGCCTCTTCATACATCAAGCTCGCACTTTCAGGTTTTAGCGTAACCAGATTAAAATGTTTTGCTGGTCGTCCCGGCTTTCCTGTTTTAATCAATTTAGGTCGACCAGGCCCCCTCTTATTCTCAATCACTGTGCAGTCTTTGCTTAAATTTTCTGATTTGAGGTAATTCTCATTGACTTCAATAGGCCTATCAGGATCAATGGGATCACTTTCTTGAACTTTATCTACATGTCCATCAGCATTAGAAATAGGGTCTTTCACACTGTTATCAACATATAAGTAAGAAGGTTCAAAGTTCGCACACTCCTTTTGTTCATCCGAAACTTTGACAGTTTCAAAATTTTCCAAAAATTTTACATCTCGGCTTCTCAATATTTTTTGTTTTTCTGGGTCCCAAATTCGATACGCTTTCGATTCAGTAGAGTAACCCACAAAAATACCTGCCTTGGATCTTGGGTCAAACTTTCCTTTATTTGGGGCCTTATTCAGCATATATGCCTTGCAACCAAACGTCTTGAAATGTCCTATTTTTGGTTTTAGCCCGAACCAAATTTCATAAGGGGTTTGTTCTTCCAGCTGTTTTGATGGACATCTGTTTCTGATGTAAGCAGCTGTGGCAATCGCTTCGGCCCAAAAACTTGTTGGTAAGCCAGACTCCAACAGCATACATCTTGCCATCCCCACCAGCGTGAGATTCATGCGTTCAGCTTTGCCGTTCTGTTCTGGAGTTTCTGCTACGGTATGTTCTCTTCTTATCCCTGCGATGCGCATTTCTTCTGTGAACTCTTTTCCGCAGTACTCCAGGCCATTGTCTGTCCGCAAAGTTTTGATTTTCTTTTCGTGACGGTTTTCCGCTAATGCTTTGAATGTTTCAAAAGCCTTTTTCACGTCACTTTTATGTTTTAGAAAATGAACTTCTACCCAGTTAGATTTATCATCGATAAACGTTGCAAAATAAGAAGCACCACCATGAGATTTCACTCTCATTGGGCCACAAACATCTGAGTGCACTAATTCAAGTAATTTTTCACTCTTCGACTCAGACCTTTTTGGAAAAGGCGTAGCAACTTGCTTTCCTAAGATACAGGTTTCACATGTTGAAAATGTTTCTGATTTCTTAAAATCCATACCGCTAACCATGTCTTTCTGAACGAGTTTCTGCAAGTCATACGCATTTAAATGTCCATATCTTCTGTGCCACTTTTCAAGTTCACTAAGATTACCTGCCTTACTCACATTAGCTACATGTGTCGAACTCTCACTTTGCATGTAAGGTTCGATAAAATACAAATTTCCACGTTTACGAGCAGTTAACAACACTTCACCATTTTCGACAATTTTAGCATCATTTGCATTAAAACACACGCTTCGCCCTTTTTCAACAGTTTTTGAAATTGAAAATAAATTTGTCTTAAGTGTGGGTACAAAAAGAGTGTTTTCTAACCTCACTTTTACAAATTGGCCCTTTTTATTTGAAACATTCATTACTGCAGTTCCAATGCCTTCAATGTCAGTTGTTCTGTCATCCGCTAACCTAACCTTCTGACTTATGGTTGGCGTGAGTTCCAAAAAACTATTCTTGTCGCGGCACATGTGTGTTGTTGCTCCACTGTCAACACACCACACGTCATCTCTTCTCGTTAACTTCGCACAGAGAGTGCTCACTGAAGATGATGTCAATGTCACGATCTCTTCTGCAGCTGCATGGGTTTGCTCTGATGCCATCGAAACTTGCTTTTCATTCGCCATTTTTGTCCAGCAATCGGCTGCCTTGTGTCCCAATTTTTTACAATAGTTACACTTATATAACCGTTTTGATGCTTTAAAATTCCTATTTTGATTTTGCACACCACTTTGACCTTGGATCTGAAAAACTTTATTATTTTGATTTGTAGGTAGGCCTACACAGTTTTTATCCGGAGGTTTGTTTTTATTTAGACTTCGCCCTATGGGAGATTTTACATAGAAAGCGCCCGCACCATTTAAGTCTGCTTTCTTGTCCTGTCTTGCACTGAATTCTTCTAGAAGTTTTACTTTCAAAGACTCTGTGTCCGGTAGTTCATCTCTAGCTTCGATTGCACAACGAAAATTATCGTAGCTATCTGGCACACTGTATAATAACACGATGGTTAATAATTCTTCAGAAATGCGAATATCCATTTCATTGAGTTTGTCAACTGTGTTGAGAAAATTCGTGAGATGATCCGCCATGTTTTCTCCTTCTTGCATTTTTGTGAACAAGAGTTTTTTCAAAAGTGTAGCTTTTCTTGCAGGCCCTCTAGACTGGTAAACTAGTTCTAGTTTTTGCCAAACGTCTTGCGATGTTTCACAATGTCTTATGTGACAAAGTTCTGTAGGACTCACAGCTAAAATAATATCAGCTTTAGCTTTACGGTCAGCTTTGTCCCACGTGGCCGCGTGTCTAGCGGTATCAGCAATTGCTTCCACGTCAGCACCTACAGCCGCTTTAGGCCTAGGATTGGTTCCATCAACGTATTCCCAGTGGTCGTTCTTAATTAAAATTGCTTCCATTTGTTGTCTCCATGTATCATAGTTTTCCTTTCCCAGCTTTTCTATATGCGTCGAGAATCCGGACATCTTGAATGAATGGATGTGATTTCAGGCGGCACTAACGATACTTATATTTATGTTACCGCTTTCCACTGCCCTATCACGTTAACAAAACAAATAGTCAATGTTTATCTTCTTCCAAAACGTTAATACAGCGTCCTGAACCCATAACCTGTTAGTTTTATTTATGAAAGAATAATAAACTATTAAAGAACAAAGAGCAGATGCTCGCCACTCGAGATAAAGACCGGAACTAAAAAAGACGGTGCGTAAGACAAGACGCTTTGGTGATGTCATCAGAGGAGTGGCTTCATAAATCTAAAAATAGAATAGTTACTTAACTCGTGTTTGTTATTATAGGCCTAGTTAAGAGAATGTTTATTCATTACACACAACAGAAAGTTTTTAAAATAAGACTTTATTATCATCATTAAAAGTAAATAAGAATACTGTCCCAACCAACATTAGAGGTATTTGCTGATGGTATGTTTATCTTGCTCATCTAGTAATGTAAATATAATGGAAGTAGACCATCAATTGTCAGCAATAACAACATTTAGTTCCAAACAACATCACATTTTAAACAAAATACACAATGTGTTTAACTCGTTCAGTGCCAAGTAACTTGTTTCGCACATGTTAAAACAATAATTATTGTGAACCAAAAGGACCTAAATGCTGTTGATTGGTCCAGGTACAAGACCGTTAAGGAGTAGCAGACCTGGCCTGCTTCTGGTAGTTAAATACGATAGTCTTTTGTCTAGATTAAGAAAGCTTCGATGTTTTGCTCGTCTTAGTGGTGAAGGCCAGATTTTTTTTAGTGCCACATCTTACTACCTGTTCAGGTTACAAACATGCATATGTATTCATTACACCAATGTGTTGGAGATGAGGAAGGTTGAATTTAGAGGGAAGTATACCCGCATATGTGTGGAGGGAGAGTGGAAAACCATCCAGGAAAAAAATTCTAAATACACCCGCCCAAGATTTGAACCTCGATCTCCCTGTCATCAGCAGTCTTTGTCATCTTTATATTTTGGACATAATAGAGTTAACTATGGCATTTAATGTGATTATATTCTGCATCAATTAACACATAAATTAATTTTTATAAGGATGTCAAATTCCTCTAGAACCTCACTGACCTCCTGTTTCTGAAGGCTCTTTACAGTTGGGAATTTGTCAACATAGCGTACATCTAGTTCGAGAATTTCTTCATCACTGGAGTCTAGTAGTGGATGGGTATCCTCTCTCCCCCAACCTCGCATGCAGCAACACTCAAGCCAGCATCGCCAACCTAATAACAATAATTTTACAATTAATGACAAGAATCATTAATCCCGGGGAATGTAACACATCATTATGTAGCTTCCTCTACTCCCCATTATCTCTATTCCTTTTTGGACCAAATGTCTTCCTTGAGAAACACTCATTTAGAGGTATGTCAACATAAATATATTACTAGTCCAAAAATAAGTTTATATACTCAGCTGCTGTAAAAATCCATAAAAATAACTGTGTTAGTCATTCTGTGGTAATTTATTTAAAAAAGAAAAATATTTTAACACTCTTAATGCTATTAGTTTATTCTGCATATGAAAACTGACATTAAGTCAAGGGCCATAAGTTCAATTCCTGTGTCCAGGTGTAATTTTTCAAATTAATAAATATTGTGTTTGCTCCTGCTATATCAGTAACTAAAGATGATTTTCATCTTCTAAGCTTTGCTAGTCATGTAAGCTTAACTGTACACGCAGTTGATTACCTCCACCCCCTTAATTATTTAGCATAATATATGTATTTAACAAAAACTATTATTTGTAATAAAACACAAGCAATTAAAGAACATATTAAAGTTAGATATATTGTGATTTTGACTTGTGCCATCTTCCCAGTCTTGTATATACTTCATGTGAATAAGAATAACCCTTTTACTATAACAGTTGTTATTGTTCAGACATAAATAGTCTATAGCTTTCTAAACTGATATAAAGAATTGCCGAGGTGGTTTATCAATATCTGCAAATTATTTTCTGTGCCTCAACAAAGAACAACACAAAAAGTGTTTAGATCTAACGAGATGTGGCTCAAAAATTCTTAGAATAACACATTATTGATCATTTTTACTCATGTGGATAAAGCAAGAACCTAAAGCAGCAAACTATTTGCTAATAATTGCAAGGCTTTCTTTTAAATAACTATGGAGAGAAATGAATGCTATGTTGAAAAATTTAGCTTATCTGTGCATTTATTGATGATAAGACAACGACTTTGATAAGTATTTTTACTGAACAATTGCCCTCCTAATGTCTTCAAGGGGTGTAGAATTAATTATAATAGTGTATACCATTATTTGAATATCATGTTAACATGATGATATTGTTGATACATTACTAGACTGTACCTGGCTCTACAACATATCCATTTTGTCCTCGCTGCAACTCTTGAATGAACTCTTCTTCAAGTTGCTGTTGATTCACATGTTCGGATAATGGCTGCTGAATGAAGAGCGTCACTTCATCGTCTGTGGCTTCACCAAAGTTAGTCTGAGGAAACAGGTTCAAGAACATGTTTGGGTTCTACTCAAAGAAAACCAACTAAAGAATATTGAGTTATGTATTAATTCATACTAATTTATATTAAAACATATATTGTATGTTTATTTTAATGTCCCATCAATAAAGTGATCTTTTTAATTATATATGATTGCTATACCACCAACTTTACTTATTATTATTGTTTGAGATATTTAATGTGCACTTTCTGAACCAACTGATTATATCACCACATGAGAATTTCTTAGAGCGAGAGCAAAAGAGCCTACAAATATCGCCGGGAAAGGTATTTTACTATACCTTCCAGGGTTCTTTTACATGTCACAATCAACACGGGACTGGGAGCCATACTTCTCCCTCCAAAGGAAGTTGGAATACAGATTTTTATCGCTCAAGAAAAAATCTGTTGACCTTGGCTGGGTTTGAGCCCACGGACATCTGGTCTTGAGGCGAGCACCAAGACCAGTGAGGTCGACACCACCCACTTTATTTATTATTAAAGACATTTTTAGGAAAAGTTTGTAAAAATGATTTTTTTTCTTTTCATATTGTGCACTTGTGAGCAGTTACCTAGGGTTAGATACTGAAAAAAGCACTCCTGATTTTAAAGACATAGAAACACCCCTTACACTACTGCAACCCCATAAGTCACAGTTAGGGACGGGTTCTCAAATCACTCAATTCCTTAAGAATACTAGAGATTCGGTGAGTTGAGAAAATTTTGAATTCAAGACTTAAATTCTTCAGGATTTTTTTGGTTCAATATGTCAAATGAAATTTGTTTTTGAGCTTTAATATTGTTTATTGGTGGTTTAAAATCAATTATAATTATAGGATGAACACAACAACCAGGCCTCAGACCAATAATTTAACACTTAACTGAATTTACGAATCTTATAATGAATGGATTATAAGTAAGAATGTTAAAATTTGGTTAAGATTTATTATTTTCTATTATTCTATTATATTTATATTTTCTCTTATGTTCATAATTTTTTCAAAGATTCAAATTTGGATTTGAGATTCAAAGGTAAATTGGAGATCCGGAATGATAAAGTAGTGGATTCAAGCCAAATCTAGTAACAGTTCCCAGAAATATGAATGGATGTGAGTAAAGCTAATAATTTTATAGCACTCAGATCCAGTGCAATAATCATCAAATCAACTCTTAGAAAATTACTGCATTCTACAAGACAAGATATACAAACTCACCTGTTTATGTTCAGTAGACTGTGTGTGTGCATTTTCTTCCATCATCACGAATAAATAAATAGTCTCTTAAACAGGCACATTCTCCCTAAAGTTTACACTTAAAAAACAAACAAAAAGTGAACAATACACAGTACACAGCACACAGTGTATACAACTAAACACAAACATTAATTTATGGAGATACAAAGATATGCCAAAAAATTACAGATGATTTTATCTTAAAACCGAAGTAAAAAGATATAAACTGTTTACTCATTTGTTATCTCATAACCGCTACTATCAGAAAATTATTAGTTAATATAACTCTACGAATCATCCCAGAGGTATTAAGATTCCCGCTAGGTAAATTACTCTAAAGAAACATTGTATAAGCTACCATCACAAGTGCATGTCATGGCTATTGGTATTAATTCAGGCTCATGTACTATTAGGATATGTCTAGCATTATTAATAACACACTATAATAACAAAATAATGTTTGGAAAAAATGAGCAAATTTAGAAAAATTGAACCTGAATGTATGAAAACAAAACAAAAACTATAGCTTTAGTATTAACTAATGCTCTTAGATTGAAAATTTTCGGTTTGTTGTAAGATGCTTGCAAAAACTTGTATGAATTTAAACATAACATTATTTTTTAAAAATATCACCAAATAAATAAATATATGGTGAAAAATTGAGTTTTTACAAATTAAAAAAATAAATGAAAACTATAAGTGTCTATTGCCATCGAATCACATCGATATAAGTTCAATGTAATAGAATATAACACAATTCAATGACTAAGCTAAGGCTAATAGTGAATCTAATTTTTTTTTTCTAAACATATTTGAATGCTAAATGTAATTTTTTCAATTATTTAGATTTTTTAATAAATAATATTTTGAAAACCTATACATATGAGCCCTTAAGGCAAAAGTACACAGCTTATTGGTTTAAGAGAAAATAAGTTATTATACGATTGCTAATTTAGAATATGTGAATCACATACTAATTAAATCCTTAAATGAATGTTTTCTATTAACTGTGGCAAGTTTGCCAGACATTTACCTCCAAGGAGATCCTGTGTTACAAACCATACTGTGTTTTTCCATGAGTTTGATTTATGTTATCTCACAAATAGGCTGATAAAGAGGGACAATAAATACTGTACTCCTATAGATAACACGAGCTTACTGGAACTGACTCAACATATGTTCAATGGTCAATGATAAGTTCAACCACAATAATACTACTTTAAGACAGCGGTTCCTAAACGTGGGGTACGTGCCAGGAAGTTTAGGGGTACCCAAATTTATTCGAATAATGGTGGAAAGAGCTACATTTGTCAGCAGTCTAAAACAAAATATCAGTCAATAGTTGTGATATTAACTCAATGATATGGCAACGGGTGGTTCAAGTTTTATTCTATATTTGACCTTGAGAAAATAATTTTAATTTCCAACATTAAATAGTTTTATAGTTATTAATAAATTAAATGTGTTAGTTTTTATTCTAACGTTTGCTTTTTGAATGTAAAAATAAATTTATCCTTATTATAACATTATTTTTTTAATCCCAATATTAGGCCATTTATTTTCCGTTGCAACAAATAAATTAGAAATAACTACAAACGTAGTAAATTGAACATTTTGCTAAAATTCATGGAAATGGCACAATTTATGAAAATGGACTGCCAAGAGGTGCTAAAGTGAAAAAAGGTTGGAAACCGCTGCTCTAAGAAATAAATATTGATCAGAAAAAATACAAAACTCATCAAAATTAACCATTTTACAAAAATGATTTATTTTATTTTGTGCTTTTTTAAACCAACTAAAATTTGTTAATCTTATAGCTCATTGTATTAAAAAAAAGTTAGTGTGTGAAACATTTACATTAATTTAAAATTATAAATCCTGTGAGTTTAGTGGGTTCAAATTTTATGTCTTGGTGCCATTTTGTAATTTTATCTACAATAAGTATAAATTCAATATTGTGCCCAAATAGACACCATTCATAAAATAAGAACACTTTAAAAGGGAAAAAAAATCATGCTACTTTCTATACCATCGTCAATATTTTTTTATGTGGTCATTTTCCAATCCAATACTCTAATAACCAAATCCTGATGACCTCATTGTGTTGATGGGCCTGTAAAACCTAATATAATAACAAAAATTTTAAAGTTTTTATCATAACCATGTTAAAGTTGCCTAATGAGAAACAATATTTTTAAATCTATGACTGTGACACACACACACACACACACACACACACACACACACACACACACACACACACACACACACACACACACACACACACACCAAAGTGTTGCTACCACCTAAGTGTCTAAAATATTATCAATAGTAAGCTTTTCATTCTAATCTCAAGAAACATATATGAGTGACTTAAATAGATAAGGGAAATTAGAGTTTTATTTTTGTATGACAAAAGTGAGAGTAATATCTGTAAAAATGAAAGAGAGACTCCATTTAAATCTTGATAGCAATACAAATTATGAATTAAAATATTAAAAATGAGGGCGTTAAAGGTTCAATTCCAGGGTTAGAAATGATAACCGAAAAAATTAAATTAAAAAAACAAATTATACTACTATAAAGCCACATGGCTGACTCACTCAATGACATTAATGTTTACCCAATTTCAGATGAGCTAGAAACTTGAAATTTGGCAAACTTATAGCTTTTAGTCTGTAACCGACGAGAAAATTCTAAAGAGTTAAAATTTTTAACCCCTAGAAAAAATTCAAAATGGCGGAGCAACTTTAAAGTTTGTGCGGACCTTTCTTTGGAGGTCTCTTGTGGCTAAACGGTAAGCCCTATCAAAAAAACGGCTCTGGAATTACATTAGTTTACAGCCATTGGGAGTTTGGGGGTCGAGCCCCTATATAAAACTATAATAAACTTGACTATGAGAAAAAGGTGAGTCAATTTAACTTGGACTATATGACATTGTCCTGAATATTTGGGCAACTACCTGATGCCCTATGCTGTGTGGCCATGATCCAGATAGTTTTACCTTTTAGACAGGAAAAAGGTGGAGATAAGGTAATTTATAGTTTTATTCCATGACCTGGTTGGCTCCTAGATTGAGTCCAGTCTCTAATCTATCTATTGTTGTACTTTGGTGTGGTGCTCAACTCTTGGGTATGCTACTGGTCGAGAGCAGTGGCCAGCATGGTATTATTTTGTCTGGCCCCCTTGAATTAATTAATGTTTAACTGTTTGCAATTGTTACAGTCTGTCTCCAGACTTATGTTGAAATTTAATGACCTGACAGTACTAATGGGGAATAGACCGACCATTGTACCGTTAAAGCCTAGATACCCGGGAGCTCGCCACTAACCATTTGTAAAATTATTGATCCTGTTCTACGAACTTAACCTTGGTATTTCTTAACTCATGCTAGCTACCAACGTTGTAACTTTGTAAACTATGACTTTCTAGAATTAGCTATCATTCAACTATTGCTATTTTATATGCTTATTAGGTTAATTCTAGTAGCCGTATGGCTGGAGTGGTGTTATGTATGGTTGCATAGCCTTAAATCTATAGTTCCTTTCAATTTAAATAGCTGTTGTTTTCAGGCAGAAGCACCTTCGTTTATAATGTGCGGTTGTTCTACTTTAGCGAGATAAACCCTTTACTAATAAAGACTCAACCATACTTGTCTTGGATGTGAGTAAATTGAGGTGCTGCAGACCAAACGCTCCTGACAGGGACACCAATGTCTAAAGTAAATGATGTTTCCCGCCAATAAAGAATGGAATATGTTGTATATGATCACATCAAACCAATTGTAATACTTTAGTCCTTTTTTTAAAAAATCTAAATAAACTGATTTACTAAACTTGTGTGTGTGTATATATATATCTTGTTTTTCATGCAACCCATCCTTCTCTGTATATCTCTGTTACTGTATTTGTAATTTCTTTTCTGTGATAGGAGAATACACATAATCTGATCCTCAGTCATTGAACACTTTAGACAATCGATGGGGGTGGCAAAAAAAAGTTTTTAGACTTTATTTTAATCTGATAATTATTTTTACCTTACTCTGAGCAAAATACATTATATTTGGATCCATCTTTTCTGTATCTTCTTTGAAATATAATATAATAATAATCCCCATAGAGTTAAAAGAGGATTTCCTTATAGAGGGAGATCCATGAAAAACAAGGAACTTTTGGGGGGTGAATCAATCTTCTCCTCTAGTTATCTGTGGATTATATCATCTGCATATTGTCTTTTCTTGCATTCAATACATTAAGTCTCGCTCTAATCTTTTTAGCTTTTATGCTAGAAAAGCTGTTTGTTTTAGAGAAAAATTTGCTTTGATGCAATTTTTTAAAAAATCTTTTGTTTAGTTGTAGTTTCTCTTCCCGGTTCTGTCAATTAATTCATTTTTATGAATATTACCAAAATAAACCATTAGTTATGGTCACTTAGCTTAGCCTGAGTGTCTTTCAATCTAGTTTAAGACATCAAAAACTTAAGTTTAAAAACGAAAAATATTTCAGTCATATCAATTAATGTCTGCCTAATAATGAAGAAAATAAATAAATGCGACTCCTATTAAAAGAAAAATTGTATTTCAAAGTTACCTGGAATAGGTGCAGTTAATAAAACATAATCTTGATGAATTGTACAATTTTTTAAGTTAGAAATGAAAAAAAAAAGTCATGCAAAGTATATTTAAATAATAAAGGTTAAAATGTTATCGGTTGTAATCCTTAAGAATAGGCCTAAATTAAGACAATAATCATCCACAAAATGTTACTATCTCGAGTGAGTAATTAGTATAAACAGCATAACTAACCACCCTTTAAATGCTTACCAATTAGAAAATAACAATTAGTTATTCACATTACCACAGTATGAGGGGTGTTTTTTAATTAAGAATAGTTTTGCAATAAAATAGTAATTATTAAATATTTTTGGGTATTTTTTTAAAATCAAATTCGCCATATCCTCAGCTACTTTTCAACATAGTTTCCATTGTTATTTAAACAGATTTTGTATCATGAGATAAGTTTTTGTAGATCCTCAGAGAAATCTGCCGCAAGTGAGGAAAGCCAAAACTTGGTGCATTTTGGGCTATTAATAACACCATCATGGTGGCCAACTTTGAAATTAATTGTGGCAAATTCATAACTCGCTGGGTCCCAAGAGTTTCAAATAGAAACTAATAGACATGATAAACAAAATATCATTTATCAGTGGGACAAAGCCCTAAAGCCAACTTTTTCTAATTAAATTTTGAATATTTTCACCTAGGCTAAAATTGAACATTTTTAAAGATACGAGATCTAAAGCATTCAGACCATCCCTACTAAAATAATGTAAATATGAGCTAGATACATTTTTTAAACTAAAATTCCTTACATTGAAAGTCTGGCAATTCAATGTGATGGCCATTTTCCCTTGTGTATGATTTTAAAAGCTCACACTTTTGTTTTCTAAGGTCTGAATGAAGGGGAAAAAAAGTGCCACTAATTTTCTGGTCACTTGGGTATAGAGATAGATGTCCAACATATATTCAGGTTCTTCGATTTAAGTACACATTGGGGGCTACATTTTGGGGATCAGGATGTATAAGATTGGTTTGAAATTGAATAATGTGCTAAGTAGCTTTTAGAATGGGGGATAGAAATAGAATACGAGATACCAAACATAAAGAAAACTTAATTCGATTCTCTCACTCATTATATTGATGCAATTAAAAAAACAACAAAAAAACAAGCAACCACAAAAGATTGTCTTAAATGAAGAATTAGGGAAATTCATAAATAAAACAAGAAACTTGGTTTGGAATAGTTTTTTTCAATCGTGGACTTATTTTTTGTTTACAATTCCACAAGTACCAAACAAGTGTACAAAACAAATCTACCAATCGTCAGAAACACATTTCACAGGAGAAAAATTACATCGTCTTCTTTTGTTCAGCGTTTTCGTCTAGTTTTATTTTATAATAAAGGCAGTGTTCTTTTATTAACATAAAAAAAAATCTTTCAATTTTTCAAAAAGCCAAGTATAAATGTGTACAACACACCATACTGTGATAGTTATTCTAGAATTTGAAGATCATGTAATGCAAGATAGTTTAGTTATAGTGTGTTCATTTTAATTTCAGCCTATACTGGTAGTTTGAATGTTACTAAACATATTCTTCACTCATTAATAATAGTGTAAGCTATGTGTCACAGTAACACTTTGATATTGTTATTATACAATATAATTTGTAATAAAAAGATAGAATATTAGGAAAATGGTAGAGGACAAATAAAAGTAAAATAACTAAAATACTTACACACACTTCTATACCTATGTGATGATAGGTCCTTTTGATTGTGTTCACTCGTTTACTTAAATATGTTGATGCAGGAAATTGTAGTAAACTACTACTACTACTACTACTACTACTACTACTAGATGAGTGAACACAGTCAAAAGGACCATCATCACATAGTTATAGAAGAGTGTGTAAATATTGTTAGTGTTTTTACTTTATTTGTGCTTTACCATATTATTTATTACAAATTGTTTTTGCTCAATGTACTTTATTTTATACATAGATTATAAAATAGGGAAATTGATAAAAACAAAGAAAGATAAACTAATGGGTGGTCTAATAAAATATGATTTGTTTTAAGAAACACTGTAGATAGAAGCCAATACATAATGGTGAAATATCTAACTTTTATTCCATTCTTATAATATAATATATTATCTTTTATAGTATAAATGGTCTTGAGATACGCTTTCTTAACCCTATTTAGAGTCGGTTATTGTCTGTATTAAGGGTTTTTATTATCTGTGTCCCTCTTTGTGTTTGATAATAACTAGAGATGGGTCGAATCCACTATTTCTCGAATTTGAATCTACATTTTATTTTCGAATCTCTAATCTGAATCATAGCATTTATTTCAATCATGCTTTCAATTTTAATCAACCCCAACGATCCCTCACAAAATAATGGTTAAAATACAGCCAAATTAAACAATCTAGATTCATATTATTGTTAGGAAATCAAATTAATCAAAATTTGAGTCTTTTTTAGTTATTTTTAAAAGTGTTGATCAAATGAGTTAAGTTTCTAAAAAAACAGATTAGGCCTAGGCTGTATCTGAATAGTCTACTTATGAGGCGTTGCATTGGCTTGTGGCCTTGATAACTGCATTGTCAATCACATGACCAAGTGTAGATCTGTCTGAATAGTCACGAACGATACCTATGCAGTCTTATCAAGGTCCTGGTAGCCATGGATACCAAAGGTTACCAGCCATGCGCTGTTCTCACGGTGTCGGTTGCGGTGTTTGACCGGAAATTGTTTTAGTATTATCGTTTTGTTTGCTAGAGCACTGACTTATGTTTTCCACCATTTTAAATACGGTTGTTGCTGTTCGAATAGTTTGATGCAGTCTTCCCTATGAACAGCGCGAGACATGTAAAATCATCAAAACTGCATCAAGCCTAAAACTCTGTGATCCGACTACGGAGCCTTGGACAATTCAAATATAGCCCTGGTTACCTATTGATCAACTTTAATCATCATTGAAAGATTATAATTTATTTTAATAAGAAAACAAAAATACAAACAGATTAAAAAAAGACTAAAACAACACGCTTAACAATTAAAAAAACATTGGAAATAGTGAACTTAATAATGAGTATGTATGTATTATTATTTTTTTATATCTATTATCTAGCTTTGTGTAGAAAACAAGAAATATATTAGATTCTTGCGATGTATCGATTTCTGAGAATACATTCTATTTAAAACACGAACATATTTTCGACTCTTGCAATATACTCATTCCCAAGTTTCAGAAGTGAGCATGCGCTGCAATGATCGAGTCCAAGTTTCTAATAGAGGTGCGAGGGTAGGGTATTAGGCACATTAGGTTTTCTACACCTAACAATTATACTTAGAAAAACAAAGAGATTTTATTCATGCTTATCTCTTTTGTCTGACAAATAATAATTACGGATTAAGTTGTGCTTTTCAATTAGGCCTAATTTTTGAATTAAAAATAATTTTGCTTTGTCTGTGAGGTGAAAGATTCGACCATCGAATCCAGTAAAACACTGAATCCTCGAATCTTGAATACTTGTCAGGATTCCGTGGATTCGAGTGGCCCATCTCTAAAATAACCATAAGGTTGAAATGTAAGAATAAAGGAAGACTATGTCACCAGTGTGCATTGGATTCTACTCCCATTTTTCCTCACTTATTTTAAATCATTAGTTTATCTTTCATTTTTTTTTTTTTGTTAAACCTACAAGTTTCAAAAAATAATTTAGCCAATGGGTCTTCTCATTATTAAACATGTTATAGGTATGATGGTTGATGTGAATTTACATCATTTGTTAAATCCACAGAGTATATTTACAAGGTGGAAAAAATAGCTGATTGGAAAGGTCTTAAGACGAGCTTGTATGGTAGTGTTGACACAATGTATAAACAGATATCTGCCATTTTGTTGATATGTCAGTTGGTGAGATGTGCACGCACACACACAAACACACACACAGGTACACTTGTTAAAACTGTCACACATGTGTTACTTTAAAACCTTTAACTGAACTCGATTAAATTATATTTGTGACATAAGGTTTGCCTCACTGTACTATGTCAACTATCTTTTGATACCCAAACAATTTATTTTACTAATAGAGTTTATGTATAGTTTAACTTGGATTGATAATGTTGAAATTAAATCCATTAGTAGCTTAAGATTTAAACTCACTAAAAATCAAAGACCTTTTACTGCAAGCAAATAAATTTTTAAGGTTACTCCCCCCCCTCATTGTTTTATGTAAAATTTTCTGAATCTACTGATTGAGTAAATAACTACAAATCAAAATCGGTACTCAACATCAGTCACAAGCATCTCATCAATAGTAAAAATGTTTCTTTTTTAGATCAGCTGACAAGTTGTGGACAATTTTACTTATGCACAATATGTTTGGAAGAAGCAAAGCCCTTTCTCACTCTTTTGTGACTTAAACAGGGATATTTTATTTGTATTTAATAAACTCAAAATTGTCTTTACAAATAACATCAGCATTGACATTACAGTTATTATAATTATATCCACCTAAATACAGCCAAATCCATTTTGACACATAATATATCGACTTACAACAAAAATATATATAAATATATATTACAATTATTATTCACATATATGTACATACTAGCATAACAACTAATAAAGAGCTTGGAATGAAAAAAAATATATGACTAGCAACTTTTGACTCTTCAATCAATGGCAGTAAGAACCGTTTTAAATAATGAATATCACATGTAGTGTTACGATTTAAAACAAATGATTTTAAATAGCATTTATACTAAGAACAATTATAGGTAGTAACCTTCAAAAGAAGAGCAATTAAAGAGGAATGCAAACCCAAATAATGGGAATAATAAGTTTCAAAAACTATTTGATTTGCTCCTGTAAAAGATTGAGTAAAACTTGAGATGACTTCCTTAATTTCGTAGTCCAAAAATAATTCCTTTGAAATAAAATAAGTTAAAAAAAAGTTTATAATAAAGAGCTTCATAGATTATGTTATGCAAATTGTTAATAGCTTTCAAATATATATAAAAACTTAACAATTGCAAAGAAATTTTAACCTTGAAAGATGAATACTTTTTAAGTACAATCATTAATATCTCCGAATCAAGTGTAAAACCGTTTCCAACTCATCAAAAAAATGTAACCAGTTCAACCATAAAAATTAGGCCTTATGATGATTGTTAAACCATTTGATTTACTTTGTTATGTGTCTACACTTCGAAATGAATAAGTTTGGACATTACAAAATAAAATATAGGAGATAACCAGTTGCTTGATTTCTTTTATTTACCGCTTTGACCAATTGATGATGCAAACACTAACACCTGTTCTGTAATTGAATAGTTTAATGACTATTTATCGAATGAGAATACTGACCACTCAAGAATTATTTTATTGATTTCCAATTTAATTATATAGATTTGTCAACTTAAAACATGCAATAATTTAATTCATCAGTACAAGTTTCTTTGCTTCTTCCATTAAATTAATAGTAGAAAAAAAAAGCTGACAGTTATTACACAAATGTTCAAACAACAATAAGACAGCTATTTTGTGACACAAAATATAACATTTTTGTTGTAAAATTTCAAACACCTGTGCAAACACGGTTACAGCAAATCCATGATAAAAACTATTATCATTTAATAGCACAAAATATAGGAATATTTTTTTCAGTTAACACTTGAATTTGCTTCACTAGGCAATATATTATTAAGGTACACAAATTACACTAATTTAATTTTGAACAGTCACTGATAAGTTTATACTTGTCGACTATATAAATACAGCACATTTAAGTCACAATCAGACCAACCAGTTTTCAAAATAACTACAAGATACATTATAATATACATTTTATTTTTTAAGCATTATGATGTACAAATATATAAGCATACGTCAAAAGGACAATATTTTTATAGTGTTCTTCCAAACATTTAAAAAGTGCACTTTCAAGCACTATCATTCGACATGATAATATAAGTTCTTGTCGGAACTCGGCTTTATACACATTTACACGCCAGCAAATGCACATAAAAACACTTGACATTTTTTAATTTTTTTACAAAGGTCCAGCTCAATTTACATTTACCATTTGAAGATGAGACTTTGCAAACACAAAAATTTATATCAATTTGAGACAATTTTTTGTACCACAATATATTTTTTGGGACACAGGCCAAATTTACCATCAACATCATGTGGCAAAAATACAATGATTAATTTGAACATACTCCTTTATCAACCTTTGTAAATATTTCATTTTAAAGAAGATAGAGCTACAAATTTGAAAAATAAGGGGGAAAAAAACCCCTTTAAGATGTGGGTAGTGAGGTTTATTTACAGAAAAAAGTAGTCTAGTTAATAGAAACAAAATAAAATGTTGAAGTATTTACTCAACTATAAGAGTGATTTAGTTTTGTGAAAAATTAAAAATACAGATTTTCTATTAATTGTGGCAGTACTATCCAAGGAAAATATCGAAAACTCAGGCATACATCAACAAATAAGCTTCAATTTCTTATTAATTTGTCTATAGATGAAATTTAAAAAATTTAAAATACATATTATGTTTATATGTATATCAAGTGATGTTAACATATTTTATTATAAAAGAAGATTCTTGATTTTTTCTTTAAAATAAATGGTTTTATTTGCTTTTTATAGTATTTTTCTCATTGTTAAATCTATTTGAAACACTTTTTGTACCTATTTTCCATTATCATTAGATATATATATATATTTAATATTTTGGACTATAAAATTATATATTTTATTGAAAAAATATCATATTAATGCACTTATAAGTTTGTCGAGCATAAGGACATTGTTTAATACATGTGTATTTACAATAAGGGGTTCATTCATACTTCTTATAGCTGAGTAAATTTGTTTGTATTTAAACATATTTTCTTTTTAAGTCACAACATGAAACATGTATTAGGAATTTAATTCAGAAGATTCTACAATGGAATATAGGAACACATTTTTATCAATACAGTTATTTTGTATCTGAATGCTAGTTTATAGAAAGAGAAAAATTACAGCCCTTTGACGAGACTCGTTTTGAAATGAGAAAAAAATAATAATAAAGGAATTTAAACCAAACTCAGTATTTTCAGTTGAATCTTGAAACTTCCTGTTTGGCTGTCATTGATAAGGCAACCACACAAAAATAACAAATACACAATACAAAACAATATATTTGGTTTTAACTTTTAATCCATTTTGTCTACACTAATATAGTTTATAGCCAATCAAAAAAGTAAATGCACCTTTTTAATTTGTTCTAGCAATACACATAATCCCCTATATGGTTAAAGTTTCTCCAATATGTATTTTTTTTTACTTTTTATTTATCACTAACATTTAAAAGAATAGTTCATTTTATGGATGGATGGTTTCTTGAGCAAAACGCAGCAGGAAGAATTAATTACATTTCATTGTAACTGCAAATGGTTTTGTGTTGATAACATTTTGTAATGATATATCTTTTATCATCAGCAATACTCAACAGTTACAGAGTTCATTACTCAATATAAGCTCGTCAATTTTTTGTTTATTAAACTATGAATGTTTCTTAGTTTGTATGTGTTCTAATCAAGTGAGAGTATGTTGAAAATAAAAATAAACATATTTTAAGTAATTGCATTCAAAACAGAACACGTATCAAAATTATCAAGCTAATATCTGCGTCGATATCTTTTAAATCTGTAAATTTTACCAATAAAAACAGTAAGTTTAAATGAATTGATAGATTATCAATTTAAAAATATATAACATTTAATGTAATTTTGAACATTTAATATTATTATTAATACAATGTTTGCAATAGACTTTTTATTACAATTTGATAGCAGACAGAAATTAATGACAATAAATTGTTTATAAAATACTGTTAAAATGTTAAATAGCGCCTATTAATTTATAAAAGAGAATAAAGTCAGCATAAGAAAGTAATTAATATTTTATTAGTAGATTTTGTTGTTGTTGTAAACAGTCAACTAGATGAAGACAGAGAAGATTTATTGTATATAATTCTGTGCAGTTTGTTAGAGTAATAATTGAAATAAGGTTGTTCCAATGTTAATATTAACTACACTTAGTGGTACTTTCAATAAAATATACTCCATTCACGGTAGGAATTACTCTCTGAAAGGTCTTTTTTCCTACCAATATCTTACTATATAATACATTTCTGGTAGGGAAAAAGACCTTTCAGAAAACAATTCCTACGGTGAACGGACTTTACACTAGAGTAGCAAGCTTTTATTTGTAAGGTGCTTATAGAAAGGACCATCATTTTAATTATTATTATTCCATTTATTTTTCCAACAAAGAGAATAAAAATAAAGTACACACACAAAATTAATATTAACACAATAATTATTAGGTTTTTAAAATACTTTATAAAAATTACTAGGATATTTAAATACATATATTAAAAGACTAACCCAATTTATGTTGAAAGTATACTAAGTGAATTAAAATAAATAAATTATAAAAATTTTAGTTAAACTCTGTAAAGTACTTTGAAAATGTGCAATAACATTACACAGCCAGCCACTCACCAGTTTCTAGAAAAATCAAGATTCTTTAATGTTTTCCATAAATAAATAAGTACATCTTTCTTGATAACTCTTAGACCATAAGAAGTAATTAGAAGATTTTTTGGTACAACACTGGATAAGAGATAAGGAAACAGTTCCAAGAACATTTGCAATAATTATTTGATTAACACTTATCAAAGAGTTCATGATTCCAATGTTGTTTTATTATCTAAAGGAGTTGGTGGTCAATTGTCCAAAATTTTAACGGATGTGTTTCTAAATAAGGTAATTTATTGTTGTCTAGTTTTCATAATGATGCCACTTAAAGACGGAATTGAATGTATTTTGCTTTAGGTTTGACTTAGTGATTTTAATTCAATTATATTTTCTCATTATGTTAAGGATAAAAATTAAATAATTTTGTATAATATGCTAGTGTGGCAGAGACCATAATATAAAATACTGTTCTGTAAAAAATAAATAAGAAATATTAGAGCTCTTTGAAAACTGTAAATAATGTACAATAATGTACAATAATGTAATGAATATAAGTAGTAGTGAAGGAAATCAACCTGAAAGATTGTTAAGTTAGGCCTTGATAGAAACAAATTAATGTCTCTCTTTATTTTTTTAAAAATCTAACATTTACATTTTATTATATTTTAAATGTGTAGCAGAAACATTTTTTCTCAGTCTATTTTTTAGCTTTAAAGATTTTTATGAAGAAAGAATATTCCCAAAAGTTTAAAATAATGTATAACTGTGAAGGTGATAATCATTTCAAGTTGGTTTTCTTTATTTTCCCTTACTTTACACTATTGTAAAATGTCTCCACAGTTTTCATATATTTCTGAGCCAATAGGAAGTTATTCATTTTATATTGTAACTATGTTATTTTTTTAAGCATACTAACAATGCATTAAAATGGCTTAAAATGTGGCCAACAGTGGAATGACATTCAAAATGAAACCATGCAATAAAACACTTCTACCAATAATAGTAAAATTCAACCATCTCATGGTAAGTCCTTGTATCATTACATAGTTGGACAATTTTAAACTAAGAATTTTCAGAAAAGCAATTAATAAAATGTGTCAACCACACTACGTACTTATGTATTTAGCATTTTGTGTACCACAATGGGGGGAAAATATACCTTTGGAGCAAAATAATGGAGTTAAAAGTTTGTGTAGCTCAAGGCCATAGCAATGCTCAGGGTTGTCTTAATCTTTTAAAAAATAACAAAGTTTTGAATTTAATCTAATAATGTTTTTATAAATATAATATGGGATTAATTCTGTAAAAACAACAACTATGAATTATTATTATTATTATTATTATTATTATTATTATATAAATAGTTTAACTTGGGCAATTTAGATAATACTTTTAAGAAAATTATATATTATACAAGTGAAATGTGTGTGGGGAAGATTTTTTTAAATTGCTCTATATGCCTGCAGACCTGTATGAGAATTAAAATAAACTGTTCAAGCAGATGATTTAATTTCATTAGTCTCCAATCATGTTTGATGTAAAATCTTGAAGAAAAGAGTGAAGATTAAATAAATGCAAGTTGAAGTGCTTACCTATAAAGTTTGTATGGAGTAATTTACTTAAACTAATATGTGGGAAAGTGAATTTGATGTTAAGGTATGCTTGTAAGTGATTATTAAGTAGGAACATTAAAACAATTATATATAGTTCAATGCAGAAAACTATTTGATTAAATATTCATTGTGAAGTAAAATGAAATAAAGGTGTCTAATGGTTAGAGTTGATAAAAAAGAAAGTATAATGCAGATGAGAAGCCAAAGTCCAGGGAAATCCTCAGTGTCAATCTGCAAAATCTCAAAGTAGATTAAAATTCACAAATTAAAAAAAAACTTTCCACATGATCTGTCAAATCTATTATTTCAGTTTCCCTAAAATATGCTAATCTAAAATTACAAAATGTGACAAATAATTAGTTTTAAAAAGATGTAAAAATATATTTTCTAATATTTTGACACATGAATGAGTTTCAATGCTCTTTATTAGCTTTAGAAAGTATATTATTTTAAAGGCCTTAGGGCACAACTTTAAACATAAGTCTCTTTTACTGTGCTGTGAAATAATACAACAGTCTAGTGAGGAAATCTAAATTTTATGAGTTGAATGGTTAAATAAAACATAATAATTTACAACTTTAACATATTATAAATGTTGGGAGCAATATTTACTCAAAAGAGTCATAATTAGACACAGTACTCTTGTTATTTTTTGCTCAAGGGGTGGAATCAGTAAGAAGCATAAAACACTTCAAAAATAAAGAATTATTATTTTAATAATGTTTACAATATTGCGATAAATCAAATTTTGTGTAAACACAATGAAATTATGGTATATGTAATACTTGAGGGCTATCAATATATATAAAAGATTGTAAGGTGTTCAAATACAAGAAGTAGTTTATTTAACATGCATACAATGCAATAAAACAATAAATCGTATGTGTGAGTAAGTAGATTAACATTTTATCAATTTTTAATGATAAAAAAATGGTAAGTTTCCTTTTCTTGTCAGTTTAAATAGTTTTTTTTTTATATTCTAGCCCTTCTCATTACACACAAAGAGAATAATAATGCTTGAAATGTCAACATTCTTGTTTCTTTTATTACTGATTATTCTAACATTTATATTTTCAATCTTAACTGAGGTATCAAAAATCATGATAGGTACCTAGATTGATTTTCAATTATTTTGATACGAGTAATAATCGAGGTTATCGTGGAACCACAGTTTGATATCTACAGGGCAGGGGTTTGCAACTAGTCAACTACAATTGGCCGCTCAATCTAGTGGCCATTTTCAGGTGTTTAGAAAACTACAATGTCATTAAAAGTCGATCTTTGAATCATCTAAACTCGCAAATATTTCAATTACTTACTTACTCTGTGGCATTAGGAACTCAAAAGTTCATCGCGACACTTACAAAATTATGCAACCTTTCTCTATTTTGAGAAAGTTCTATCCAGTGAACCTCATTGGTCTATTCCCATTGGGTTTGTCAGTCAGTCAGTCAGTCAGTCAGTCAATACTGTGAACAAGGTTCTAGAACTCATTTCAATTACCTACAAATAATATTTTAGTGTGAACAAAATAGCCTTGATTGGTTATAATCAGTAATGCTATAAGAAATTCAAATAGCTTACTTAATATGAAAATTTACATTTTATATGTTTTTCTAGAAGAGTAAGTATTTGAGGAAATAATTATTTTAAGTAGAGATTGTACACTTGAATCATGAGTTCAAGGCTGTAGCCAGGTTTTTTTGGGGGGCTCAATCTTCCTCCCCCCTGAAATTTTATGAACAAAATATATATTTGTATGACTTTTATTTATCGTTCAAGAAATAGCAAAATTAAGGCTAAGTACAAATTAGAAGGTTGTGTTACCATAAAAAAAGTCTTTTAGAAAACTTCTAAAGGTGTTTAATATTCAGAATGTTTCCTAGCCTTCAGCAGTTGGGGTGTTATGTCACCTAAAAACCTTTAGATAGATTCTAGATGTGTTTAATATTCAGAATGTTTCCTAGCCTTCAGCAGTTGGGGTGCTATGTTGCCAATAAAAGCACTTTAGATAGATTCTAGGGGTGTTTAATATTCAGAATGTTTCCTAGCCTTCAGCAGTTGGGGTGTTATGTTGCCAATAAAAGCACTTTAGATAGATTCTAGAGGTGTTTAATATTCAGAATGTTTCCTAGCCTTCAGCAGTTAGGGTGCTATGTTGCCAATAAAAGCACTTTAGATAGATTCTAGAGGTGTTTAATATTCAGAATGTTTCCTAGCCTTCAGCAGTTGGGGTGTTATGTTGCCAATAAAAGCACATTAGATAGATTCTAAAGGTGTTTAATATTCAGAATGTTTCCTAGCCTTCAGCAGTTAGGGTGTTATGTTGCCAATAAAAGCACTTTAGATAGATTCTAGAGGTGTTCCCCATTTAGAATTTTTTCTAGCCTCCGGCCATTTGGGGCTGTGCCCACCAAACCCCCCCTGAAATTATTAGCTGGCTACGGCCTTGCTTGAGTTATTCTCAAAATCTCAAAAGTATTTAGAATACAATAATTCTGAAGACCTTGTCTTCAAATAACAATTTTAAGCAATTAGTGAACGGAATTATTCAGACTTGTGAAGCTGGAAGAGTAAATATATATTAATTTCCTAAGAGTGTGTTTTATTTGTGGTTTATGACATAACATACTCGACAAACAAAATACCATTTGTCATGCAGTGTCACCAAGCCTTACACATGTATTTTTTTTAAAATCGAATTTTAAATATTTTCACTCTAAAATTAAACATTTTAAAAGATTCAAGGATTCGACCCATTTCTAATTTTAAGGGAGAAAAAATGTGGAAAGGATGATAAATAGACCTTTGATAAGTTTATAAATCAACCGGGGCCCTTAAAGGTTGCCAACCCCTGCCCTAAAGTATTGTACTGGATAAAAAAATATCTTGATAATATGAAGAAGCAGATTATCCGAGATCAGAAGATGGTGGTTGTTTTGTACCTTTTTTCCCTCAAATTTTGTGTTTTTGAGTGTAAATTATGCACATAGAATTTAAATTGTTAAATCTGGGTTTATCATTTATAGAATAAATTCACACATAGTTATTTTTGTGTATTAAATTTAATTCAGCTTGCATATGTTCAGAAAGTCATATTAATCTATCTGTTATCCAAGCAAGAAGTTGTGTAAGGTGTTACCTTAGTGAAATAATATTTTTTATTTTCAGTTATCAATAAACCACTTTTTGCAGAACAAATAGCATACAATAGGAACCCATATTTTTGCATAGTAATTTTAATTATTTATATTCATTCTAATACAAACTCAACAAATTCTAGTGTTAGATAAAATATTTGGCTTGTTTCTCCTCAGAAACATTTTTAAGTCTAATAAAATAAAATAAAAACACTAACTTTATTTTCTTTTAGTTAAGGAAATAAAATATGTTGGAATGCAACTAAATTTTGAAAATACTTTTATTGCTCAACCATACAGTATTTGAATGGAAAGTTGCCACTTACAAAAATTTAAAAATACGCTACTCATACATATTGATTTTTTCAATCACATTCTTTGAAGACATTAGAAAAAGAACTTAACTATTGAAAAAGTAAGATAAAATTGTATTAACATCTATTTCACATAAATTTAACATAAAAAAAAGAAAGCCGAATAGTGAAATAAAAATATTGGGTCACATATGGCAACACTCATTATTCTTCTAACATATTTAAAGATGTACAGATTTATTTTCAATAGAATGAATCTGAGATAATAAGTGAGTTGAAAGGATGGGGGAGAAAGTTTAACTTGCTTTTTATGTAAACAGAACCAAACATTAATAGTTTTTTTTAGCAGTCTTATTAATAAGCTTTAAGTATCATGAAAACCTAAACTTTTTTTTAAAGACTCTATCTCATCCAAACATTGAATTAACTTAAAAGGTCAGAAAAATAGCTTTTATTGCATATTGCAAATAAATTAGTAGATTTAACAAAACGTTTATCGAATTCCCTCTCACCAAAATAGATCAAAAATCCATTTTAATATTTTGTTATATTACACAACCTTCCCCTAATCTACAACTAGATTTAAATTCGGCACTTTTTTCATAAATAAAATAAAGCAAAATATGTTATCACATTTGAAAAACAAGAATTTCTCAAATAAATAGTACAATGGTTTAAATAAATAAACTTTTTTTTACATATCATTTAAAATAAAATATTATCACATCCATTTAAAATCACAACTACAAATGTTAGTATACATTTGATTTAAAGTTGTGTATAAATAATATAACATAAAAAGTGTTAACAATTGATAAGGTATTCTATATTCCTTTCTAGCGATAAGAAACAAACCAATAAATAACTAGAGGTTGGTGGTGACTGCCGTTGTTGGCATCATACATGTATCGTGGCGCTAATACTGTTGTTGTTAGCTGATCTTGAGCCGTTTGGTAGTGGAGTGGTGACCGACGTCGCTACTTGTTAACAAAAGAGTGGTTCCTGGGAGGAGCTTAGTCTCCATGGGCAGACCCATGGTTAGCGCCATGCCCCCGTTACACGAGCTTTGTGGCTGAGAGTAGCCGCTCACGCTGGACGGATTGTTATTGAACTTCTATAGGAGGGGGAGGAGAAGTGTATTAATTATAGCTCGCAGTGTAGTTCCAATTGTGAAGCGAGTTGGAATATAATATATTAATTGAAGAAGTCAACCAATTAGTGCACTAAACTAAGTTTAAAAATAAGAAAACTACTTTTAGTATTATTAAATTAAATAATGTGATAACTTGTACAAGGGTCATTCCATATGAATTAATCCAATAGAAACCCAGTAATTGGGATTTTAGTTATTCCTGATACACATTTTAAATCCATTATACGTATCACATATTTAAAATTCCAAAGCTCTATCATAATCATTTTAAATTTAATAGCATTTTAAAGAGGAGGAGCCTTTATGTTAATAAAACCTTCCCGCACATTTACTTTTAGGAATACATTTTCTAATAATAAAAAGAACCATTTGTGTTCTAAAAAAATATTTTTTTAATAAGATTCTGATTATGAAAGTTCATTTCCTCATTCCTTTAGAGCATGTGTTTCTAGATGGAAGCAAAAAAAGTCTAAAAACTTTTAACATTGAATTTACTTAATTTTTCCAGAGAAAAAGTCTGGCTTTTTTATACACAATTTTTTCCTAGATTTTAGTTTCCAGGCCAATGACAAACCCTTAACTATATACACTAGAAGTTGATTAGAACATTATTTCACAAGAGATTGAGTAGATAAGTTTAAGCTAGCTACTTTTTGTGTAGTGGAATTATGGTAGGAAGGCTGAGTCTAAGATATAAGGGTCTGGCTATGCTTTAGCTCCAGTGATCAGACATTGAAGCCAAATAGCATTAGTGTCGTTGCAAAATAGAATGTGCGCACAATTTAAAATTTGAAGAGCGTTTTGAACCTCGAAGTTTACATTTCACTGTTAAGACAATAACTATTCTATCCTGAATGTGATAACTAGTGAATAAAAAGAATAGCTCAAAACAATTGATAACATACAAATTATAAATAGCATGCTAATTATTTGTTTGGTAAATTTAATCATATAAACATGGCTATAAATTATTATCTAAAAAAGTATTTATTTATGAGGGTGTTAAGGCATCAATCAGTCAGTCTTACCATCTAGCTGTGCACACCAAGGAAACCAACCCGCAACAATACCTTCATTATGACAGCTGCCACCCTATGAGGACAGAGAGATCACTCCCACATAGCCTACCCATTAGAGCCAAAATAATTTTCTCTGACCACAATGACCTTTTACAATACAATAAAAAACTGCAACATGCTTTTATGAACAGAGGCTACCCCAAAGCAATGGTGTGTAGTCAAATAGACAGAGCTCAAAATAGTGGGCCCACAACATCAACAGGAACAAACAACATCATCCCTCTGGTCACTACATACCACCCTGGACTCCACAAAGTCAACAATCTCTTGAAAACAGGTTTCCCCATACTGCAATCCTCCACCACTACACAACTTGTCTTCAAGGAACCTCCAAAAGTAACCTATAAACAACCAGCCAATCTACGCAACTTGTAAAACCCAAACTGCCGGACCCCACCATTCAACCTGAACCCAAACAAATATCAGGTTAATTTCCCTGCAACCGCACCCCCTGCAAAACCTGCACCATACACAAACCAACAAATTCATTCTCCAGCAACATAACTAAAATAAATGATCCTATAAAAGGCCACCACACTTGAGATTCTGAAAACCTCATCTACCAACTGGAATGCAACCAGTGCCAAGCACAATACATTGGTCCCACAACAGAAACACTGAGGAGAATGAATGGTCACCGACATGACACAAAAATGAAAAATAAAGATAATCCTGTAGCTTCAGATGCCGAAACCCATAATCTGGACTTTAATCACTGTTACACAACCAAGGTGGTCAAATCCCTTAGCAAAGAAATATGCAATTCTTCACAAATAAGGATATAGGAACTGGCACATCAATATATCATCAAATCCAGACAAACCCTTGACCTCAACCTTAGGTAATTCCTCTCTTTCCTACCAGCACACTTATTATTACATTCAATGTCCCAATAATAATACAGTATATAACACAATTTTTAGTTTTTCTATCTATCTATCTGTGACAGTGAAAGCTTGTCCTTAAAAATGTGTTTGTGTGTTTTTTAGTGTTCTATCAAACAATTTCTACTCCAGTATCACCAAAGTAAGTGTCTAATTTAAACCACAATTTTAATCTTTCTAACCTTTAATGTGCAAATAAATTCAAACCTTGAACAACAGTGTTCAACTAAACAACTTATCGTTTAGGCCCTTTGTCCAGATTTTGATTCTAGTCAGATGTTTGAATATTACAAAATCAAAACTATAATAAATAGGCCTAACAAAATATGATTTTAGTATCATTTGATTTTCTGTTTATTTGCAAGTATAAATGGTAATCAAAATTTCTTAATGATTTGCTGTGTTGAGAAAATAGTATTTTTTAACTGATATCTAGCATAAGTTTTTTAATTGAAAACAATGAACAACCAACATGGAAATAATTAAGAGAAGAAACTAATTTTGAAATATAAAAAGCAATTCCACACTTCCCTTTGCAAAATTCTTTCATCACCATCTGCTACAATCCACTCTTGTAGAATATCTTTTAGCCAAAAATGTTTTTCACAAAATCAATCATTAGATTTTTTTTNTCCCCCCCCCCCCCCCTCACAATAATGTCTCTCGAAATTTGAGGGCATATATACAGTGACAAGTCAGTTTGACATGTTAAGCCCTTGTGCAGGGATAATATCTTATAAATCTGAACAGCTGTTATAAAATGTCACAACTACCCCAAACGATCACAACCCTTTCTCATATAGCGGCAAATCGTGCAACTAAAAAGCTTCAAAATCTGATCAACTTTTACATAGAGTTTTTAGTAGTGTGTCATAGGGGTGTGGGAAGGTAATTTTAGAAAAATGATTAAAAAGGATACACTCAACAATGATAAATAGTAAATATATTATGTTTATTATTTTAATGGGAGTGATATGATTTAGAATCAGTGTTTTAGATCTGGCACACTACAGAGGTGTTTCTGGATAAAGTGGTTTATTATTGTGGATGCACATGTTAAAAAAAAACACGAGAGACAGAAAAGTGGTCACGTGATGATCTCTAAATGCCATTTACAAGATCTCCACCTAATTAGCGCAAGCTGTTTTGCTAAATTTTGACTCCACTATACTTTTTCTGTTCTGCCCGAGATCTGCTATGCATGGGAGAATCAAATCTCAAAACCAAACACTTCAAATCAGTATGCATGCACATTTGAAAATGCACACACTTAAGAGCTAGAAACAAGCAGACAGCTTTGTTGGCTTTTGTGATTGTGCTGCGAGACAGCGTTATAATTTGAAAACCTCCATAGGAAGAATAATATAAAATATGTGTTTAGCCACTAGCAAAATAAAATGTGTTGATAATCAGCCGTTTTAAGTTTGTGTTTCAATGCATTATGGGTCAAGCAAATGTTAGTACATTTCCTTAGCTATAACTTTCTAATATGTGGTTGGTAGCCATCACACTGGCACTGAAGGAATACTAAAATGATACAGTATTTACCCGAATATAAGACGAGGCTTATTTTCAGTTTTCGGCCTCGAAAAGTCAGGGGTCGTCTTAAATTCGCGCATTAAGAAAAATGTTGGTATAAGGTCATTTTTATGTTTTATAATACCATTATACATTTATTTTACAAAGAAAAGGTATGTACGTGTTTACATTCTAACACAAACAAGCATTTTTTTTCGTTTTAGAAGATATTCACATAGTTAAATATTTTTTTTTTTCAGCAATTACAATATATTGTGCTAAGGACATCCATATTGGCCACTTTAATAGCTCAGTAACTATACTAAACACTTGAAATAGTTTAAAAGATGGCAAAGCAATGAATAAATATAGAAAATAAAATCTTATAGCTAAAAAATGAATTGTAAATTGTGTTTTCCATGCTGTTGTAGGCCTAAAAGACAACCGACACTTTCATGTGATTTATAGAAGGAATGCTGTAATGACAGTGGTGCATTGTCACTGGTTGATTTCTAACCACTCTCTATCAACCATTATCGTTCCACCATTTAAATCGCAGTTGATATCCTCGATACATTTGTAAAAAGAATCGACAAGATGGCGTACCTAAACATTACAACTAATGCAATTTATAGTTTTAACACGAATGCGAAATATAAAAGAGGAACCAACTAGTCATGACTATTATGTACCATGCATTTTCATAACATTCCAAACACGCAAATACAATTACACCTTATCATTCACGATATTTCATAAAGCGTCTGGATATATATATATTGAATAGTTACTATTGATATATTGCTATGAAGTACTACAGGAAACTCAATACAGCGATACTTTTTAACAAATTAACGACTTCACTAGTTGTCGATAAATTAACATGACGACAACCCGCCTCGGTGGCGTAGTTGGCTAACGTGCTAGCCGTGTTGAGCTCGACCGCCAAGGACGGGAAGATTGAGGTTCGAATCTCGGTCGGGTGAAATGGGGGAGGTTTTTCCTAAATGGTTTTCCACTCTCCCTCCACGCATATGCGGGTTCACTTCCTCTAATTCAACTTTCCCAATTCCCAAAAAATTAGCGTAGTTAGTACTTAAAGTGTATAACCCGAACGGTTAGTAAGACGTGGTGCTAAGAAAAAAAAAATGGCGACACTTGACATATTATGAGTTGTGTGTTCTAAAACGTATTCTTTCCAAGACTTTGATTTTCCAATTTAGTTTATTTCATTGCAGAAATTCCAAGGTCAAAGTAAGTTTAAAGTCAATGGGTGACCACGTAGAAAAAAAAAAGTAAGTGTTGAGTAGAACAAAAGTGTTGAACATCGTAATAGTTATGATTCTAACTTCAAATTAAGAGTGGTTCATCTCGCCGAACAAACCAGCAATAGGGAAGCTGCACGGCATTATGGAATCGCCAAAGTAAATGTGCGGCGTTGGAGGGGTATGAAGGAGCGGGTGAAATGTGCTTATTCCACAAGGAAATGTTTTCGTGGACCAAAAGTGGGGCGTCACTCTGAACTAGATGATGCGGTTCTTGAATTTGTTTTAGAAAATTGCCATAAGGGTTTTGGAATTTATGAAGAAAGTATCCGAATGAAAGCATTGGAAGAGGCAACTATTAGAAAAATACCCAGACAGGAATTCAAAGCAGGTGTTGGTTGGGCAGTAAGATTCATGAGGCGGAAAGGGCTCTGCTTATGAAGGAGAACGTCGCTATTCCCGAAGCTGCCAGTGGACTACGAAGAGAAACTCGTGCGGTATCAAGGGTAAATAATTAAATTAAGGCATAATCATCATCATTTGTTGGTTCAAATGTGAAATGCAGATGAAACCATGGTGTTTTTTGACATAACTGCTAATAGAACAGTGGCTGGAAAGGGTTCTAAATCAGTTATTTTCAAAACATATGGAAATTAGAAGCTACATGTTAGTCATGCTGGCAGTGTTGGAAGATGGCAGGAAGCTACCACCATTTGTTACTAAAAAAGAGGTGACCTGGCGGTCTAGGGGTAAGGTGTCAGACTTCTGTGCTGGCGGCCGGGGTTCAATCCTTGGTCCCGGCATAGATTTATCTGATTACCAAACCCTTCCTTCACCTCTGCCAAGACATCTTGTGAATGTGGGGAAAGCCAGACCTTCACCGTGGCTCGGATTCCACGTTAAACTGTAGGTCCTCCATTTTCATCTCACAATCACCCTACCATTACACATTAGCGTAAGTGCGTATAACCCGAACGGGTAGTAAGACGCGGTGCTAATAATAATGATAATATTAAAAAAGGAAGAATTTACCAAAAGAACAGCTACCATGTGGGGTAATCTTTAAATGTAATGAAACCGGTTGGATGACAGATGATCTAATGGTTTTGTGGCTTCAAGAAGTTTGGGACAGGTGACCAGGAGCCCTACTAAGGCAAAGAGGATTGCTAACCCTTGATGCCTTTAGGGGTCATCTTATGGAAAAGGTAAAAAATAAAGTAGCCTCTTTAAACACAAACCTATTAGTGATTCCTGGAGGTATGACCTCACAATTATAAGTACTTGATGTTGGCGTGGATAAATCTTTCAAGCACCATCTCCGACGCCAATATGAAGAGTGGCTGTTATCTACGATTTGCCCCTTAACTCCCGGTGGCAACATTAAGAAGCCTTCAGTTGGACAACTTGGCCAGTGGATAAAAACCGCATGGACTGGTATTTTTACTGAATCCATTATAAAAGCGTTCAAGTGAGGAGGATGGACGTGAATCAAGTGATGATGATGATGTACGTGAATCAAGAGATGATGACAAAACAATTGAAGCCGATGATGACGCAACAAGTGAAGGGGATGATGAATGACAAAGTTTTTAGTGCGTTTTAAACTCATTTTATATTAAAACACAATATGTTATAATACTATAATCATAATAATAATAATAATAATAATTCATCCATGTGATAATGTTGTTACTCAGAATAAAATATGCATTGCAGCAATGCAAATTTAACTAATGTACTGTATATAAATAATATTGATTTGATAGTATTATTTTAATTTTTATTGTTAGTGAGTAAATATTAACTACTCTTAAAATTAATAAAAATATTTCCCCTAATTTCAAGTTCTCAAAATGGGTATCGTCTTATTTTCGAGTCGTTTTATATTTGGGTAAATACGGTAATTTTTAAATTCAAAATGGAGTAATTCAGTGTTTGTTATCTGTACTCTCTTATTTCTTCTAAGTGTTTGATAAAGGCAACAATGTCGAAATATTATTCTATTTGTGTTAAAATGTGTGTGACTACTTCTATAGAAGACGAAAGGAAGAAGATGTCACCTTTGTGAATTGAATTATTCCCACATTTTTCCTGGGCTTTATTCATCAAATTTACTCTTGGTAGTTTATTTTTTCTTTTTCCTTAGTTTTATCAATTTCTTTTATTATAAAATTATTTAGCCATTGGGTCACCTAATTTTTAAACTAATAATATAAGTATTAACAGTTGCGAAGGTAATGGGAGGTGGATGAGGGGTAGGGGAGGTAAGGCCGCCTCACATATCTTAGGAGCGCCCTAAGAGCTGCAATAGAGATAAGTAATCTCTTCTTCACACTGCCAAGGAAGAGGACATCATCTATAGTTGAAGCTCAAAGATAGATTTTGTATGGATGTGTGTATATATATATATATATATATATATATTTTTTATTTGCTTAAAAATCCTTCAATTATTTCTCAAAGCACAGGAAGCAATGTGTTTTCAAAACCAAATGTTAGTGTAACCAGCCACACCCATGGCATAACATGGCATGTCTACAACGAGAACTGTGAAACCACATCACTACCTGCACCTTCTTCCAAACATGATACAATCACCTCCCTTAGTGTAAATAAAATGCAACTCACCTCTCCCATAACAGCGATGGGCGTTTCCCCCGTCTCTAGGGCCACCTGGTGCTCTATGAGGAAGAACATGTACTCATCATATAACAGTCTGATCAAGTGAAACGAGCCGAAGCTTGCTGCACTTCTCAAAGTCAGGTCGCGGATTACCATAGAGCTGTAATAAAAAAATGGCAACACTTGAGTTTTATTGGACTGTTAACAAGCAAGGTACACGTTGTTTTAGGTCAAAGTTTTTAGTCTTTATTTTTAAATAGGGATGTGCAAGACTCAAAGATTGGAATAAAAAGATGTCTCAATCTCGCCTTCAAAGTTAAAAAAAAACTTGAAAATTTGAGAAATTTGAAAACAGATTAAATAACAAATAAAGGCCCTAAAAATTTAAAAAAACCAACTGGGGATTTATTATTTCTAATAATACCGTAAAAACCCAAAAATATTCTTCATTAAAAAATGTTTTGGTTATAAATATTGTTTTACAATATCAAACTTTGACATTATAAGCTGTTACACTTTAGAATTAAGTTATAAATGGTATATATTGCAACCATCACTATTTTATTAAATGCTTTTATATGAGATAGGTCGAATCCACTATATATTGAATCTGAATTGTAGCAAATTGTTAGATATTTTAATGATTTACAAATATACCTACATTACACAATATAAGTCTAAACTGTGAATTAAGATTTATTTGAATCGTGCTTTCAATTTTCATCAACCCCGGACACACCTCACAAAATACAGGTTAAAATCCACCCAAATCAAACAATCTAGACTCATTATTGTTTAAAAATCAAATCAATCAAAATTTGAGTGTCTTTTAGTTATTTTTAAAAGTGTTGTTAGAATGAGTTATGTTTCTAAAAAACATGTGAAATAAACAGATTAGGCCTAGTTATCCTTTAATCAACTACATCATTGAAGTATTATAATTTATTTTAATAAGACCGGGAGGCATAAATAAACAGTTTTATTGACAGTATTTATTTTTCATGAAACCCAACAAAATATCTAACTTAAGGATTGTAAGCAATAAATTGGGGATTCTTTGTATAGTTGTATATAATTAAAACCAGTTCGGTAGTAAGAATTAACAATATCTTTATTTAATGATCACTCTGGCGAGTAAACATTATACACATCATGGCAACTGACTTTGTATTGTGTGTAATGGTGGCTGGCTTTGTATCATATTGTGCAATGTGTTCTTATCTATGTTAATAAAAAGCTGTAATTTGATTGATTTAATTCGAGTTTAATTGTATTTCTAGTTTTATTTCCAGTTTTTAAGAGTTTTAATGTGTTCACTAACACATTAAAACTCTTCAAAACCTGAAAAGCAAAACTAGAATTACAAATAAGCTTGGGATAAATAAAACAAATTATGTTTTTTTTAAGAGAAATAAGAACACATTACACAATGATATAAAAGTCATCTGCCATAACATATATGTTTACTGACAGCATGATGATTAAATAAACATGACTGTTAATTATTACTACCCAACTAGTTTTAATTATCTACAACTATACAAATAACCTCAATTTATTTCATACGATCCTTAAGTTAGTTATTTTGTTGGGTTTCATGAAAAATAAATACTGTCAACAGTTAAGACACTAGCAAAACTTTATTTACGGCTACCGGCCTAAGTATTTTCTATCAGCTTTAAGAATAAGATAATAATAAGCTAATTAATAATTTGTTTTTAAAATCGATTTTAGCTAAGAGTTTATTATGTTTTTCAAATTTTTCAAATATGTTATTGAAGTAATTGTAAAAATATTCAAACACAGTCCTGACTAATAAAATAGGAATGAACATATTGCAAGTCGAAACTATGTTTGTGGTTTAAATAGAATGTATTCTTAGAAATCGATATATGGCAAGAATCTAATATATTTCTTCTTTTCTACCTGAAGATAGATAATGGATATAAAAGAAAATTATAATAATACATATATACATACTTAGGCGTTATTGAGTTCACTATTTCCAATGTATGTTTAATTGTTACGAAAGTTTTAGTTTTTTTTAAACCGGTTTGTATTTTAATTATAGCTTTCTTATCAAAATAAATTATAAATATAGTTAAAATTGATCAAAAGGTAATTAGGCTTAATCTGTTTGTTTATTTCACATGTTTTTTTTGGAAACTTTTACTCATTCTATCAACACTTTTAAAAATAAATTAAAGACACTCAAATTTTGATTGATTTGATTTATAAACAATAATATGAGTCTAATTTGACTGGATAATAACCAGTATTTTGCGAGGGGTGGTTGGGGTTGATTAAAATTGAAAGCATGATTGAAATAAATCTTAGTTTACAGCTTAGGCCTATATTGTGTAATGTAGGTCTATTTGGACATCATTAAAATGTAGATTCGGATTCAAGAAATAGTGGATTCAACCCATCTCTTAATTTTTTCATATTCTTGTCTCGAATTGAAAAAGTGGTTTACGTACATAACGATAATATTAGCTACACCATGGTGGAAACAAGCAAGGTAATCTTGCTACCTTCCAGGGTAAACTAATTGAACATTCTTTATGACAAGATTAGTTTTGAGTAACTATAGAAAACTTTAACTCTAAACAACAATGTCAAAAAAAAAAGTTTTATTCAAAGTACAAACTTGATTAAATAGGAGGAAATAATTGATAATAATATGAATAGGAATTCAACACCTTAGATCAGTCGATAGCATGTCTGATTACTGAATTAAGGGTTCCAAGTTCGATTCCCGGCATGGCTGAAAAATTTATCATTGGTGAAATGTGGGTTTATCCTTTCACAGTGATGAATTAAAGGCCGGAGATTGGCTATTGTATTTGTAATGGTCTTAAGTTAGATTTTAAGTCATATGAAGCTGCAATCCCATAATGGTAAATATATGGCTCGAATAAAAAATTGACCACAGGCCATAAGCCTTAACATAGTGGAGGTTCGATGGTCTTGAAGCATAATCAGAAAAAAAAACCTATATCATAAACGCAAATATTTTCATTTGAACTTTAATAAGCTGGCTTTATGTGTGTTTCAATATCCAGATTCAAAATCAAACTCCTCTATAAGAGTAATTTGAATTCCTCCAGCCTACATCCTGTTTTACCAATCTGGCAACACTGCAAGTTTTCAGTTATTTTATAACTATTCACACAAGAAGTCCTCTATATTGTTCTTTGTGTTTTAAATGTTATTTATGTATGTGTTTATTCGAAAAAAGTATATTTCTGAGAATCTAACAATAAAGTTTAACTCTGAAAGTGTAAATAAGATGGATGTATGAAAAGTGTAGGAAGAAATTAAGAGAGAAGTGTGTTTATGCTTATCTAGACCTAACCTATAATACATTCACAGCCTTAGTTTACTTGGATTACAGATAAAAAGTTACTAGAAATAGTCCCTAATATATCCCTACACTAACAGCTGACATTTGTCACTTTGGATGACTGTAATGAAAATGTATGGTAATGTATGAATTTGATAGCTAACCACAGTATTTTAGCCCAATATTATTTATACAAGGTTGAAAACAAAGCTTATTTATAATTTTATTCACTTAAAAACAAGTATTTTCTCTTTTACAAGTAAATACAATGCCTGTATTAAAAGGTATTAATGTATACACTATATTATACAGAATAGATAACATTCCAAAATGTAGAATAAGTACTTTTAATTAGGTTTAAAATATTGTTTCAGATTGGGTAAAAAGAAATTATTAAAAGTCATGAAACAGTGTAAGAAAAGTTAAGTTTACATAATTTTAAATGTAAAATATAACATGTAATTAAAAAACTCATTTATAACAAAACAGTGATCTTTTATAAGTGTTGGCAACCAAAAACCTAAACATATTTTTGAACTGTCATCCAGGTAAAAACTTATCATGAACACACTTTAACTATCCTTTCAGGTTTGCTTCCTTCACTCCCAACCTAACTATCCTTTAGGGTTTGCTTAATTCACAATCACTTACTTGACAAAAAGGAGGAAGAAGATAAAGACATATTGTATTTGAATAAATCTATTTCTTTCTTCAAACATATTTTTTTTCAAGTTTGCACTTAATTGTCTCAAATTCACAAATATTTTAGCATTTTTACTAATGTATTTTTTATAAACTTTCTAACCTTTTTTCTAGTTATTAAAAAAATCCATGTGTTTTCCTGGTGCTTGGCAACTTTACTTCATATTCATTACTGTTTCCAACCTGTGACCTGGGTCAGTTTTTATTCAAGCAATATATTTTTCCACTATTGGCTTGCTAGGCATGTCATAGCATCGTATATCTTATAATCTTACCAAAGATTAGGAAAGGCACAACATCCTGTCCCAAGCCATTAATTCTTCACTGATAAGGGTAAGCCCACATTTCACCGATGATGAATCTTTCGGACACGCTAGTAATTAAACCCGGGACAATTCGCTCAGTAGAGAGACACACTACCAACCGAGCTAAGGTGTCAGATTGTTTGGAGACTCTGAAGATTTAACAAATTGACCTGATTTTGAATGTTAAAAGTTTGACATCAAACTGTGGGTAGAAGTCTCAAGCCCGACCCAACCCCACTAAACAACTAGACTCACCTGTAAAAGGACCATTTGAGCAAGAACTGTCTGGCAGCTTTGGAAAAGTTGGGTTTCCCTTCGTAGGGTTTGAGGATCTGCGTGACAACCCCTTTGAGCCATGCCGCCCATTGCTCAAGTGAGTTCTGCTGCTGCAGTGTAACCTTAAAGTCTGCTTCAAGACGCTGCACTACATCATCGTCGCATTGGCACACCCACGAGGCCTATCAATGTCAGACTAATGTTACTGGCACACCCACAGAGATTTGTTGGTATAATACAAATGCTAGACACCCCTGCCGTCACAATATCGACCAACAGAGAATATAAGATAAGAATATTGTTCTCACTGGCGAGCCTGGTCTACTTTTAATTCAAAGCAAGGCCAAATAAAATTATCTGAATCAAAAATCGACAATGTTTTCAAAATGTTTTGACTCTCTCTCTCTTCACAAATGGTGTAACTGTACCTTCCCTATCCCTTTTCCATTACTGCGCATATACAGAATGCTTGACCATACATAGTAAAATGATGTGAAAGTTAAATAACGTAATACACTTAAAATTATGATTACTGTAATCAGCTCTTGATAGGAAGAACATTATTCGATAGCTAAAAAAAGTCAATAAAACAATTTTTAAATATTAATACATCAACATGTGATCAGCAGTTGTCCCACTTTACAAACAATATCTGTATAGATAGGAATTACATTTTCACTGAGGGACAGGAAACTAGTAAATAAACTGCTATAACACAAGCGCTTTGTTTTGTTTCACGCCCAAAACCTCCCGGGAGAGGGTTAATCCAGTCCGACCAGCGAAAATATATAAATTTCCAACCTTTTCCCGAGGGTTCGGGATCCTGTCCACCCCTAGTCTTTTTTAATTTTATCTTCCCTTGAATCTTCTCCGATGTTAGCTTCCCTTGAATCTTACCCAGTTTTAGCATCCCTTGAATCTTCTCTAGTTTTAGCTTCCCTTGAATATTACCCAGTTTTAGCTTCTCTTGAATCATACCGAGTTTTAGCTTCCCTTGAATCATACCCAGTTTTAGCTTCCCTTGAATCATAACCAGTTTTAGCTTCCCTTGAATCTTACCCAGTTTTAGCTTCCCTTGAATCTTACCCAGTTTTAGCTTCCCTTGAATCTTACCCAGTTTTAGCTTCCCTTGAATCATACCCAGTTTTAGCTTCCCTTGAATCTTACCCAGTTTTAGCTTCCCTTGAATCTTACCCAGTTTTAGCTTCCCTTGAATCTTACCCAGTTTTGGCTTCCCTTGAATATTCCTCTCATGGTCTGTTTCATTGCAACAAAATAAAGGACAAGGCTATCTGCCAAGAGCTCAGCAGATTAACAATGATGAATCACCAGTACCTGCTTTGTGTGGCTACAAACAATCGATATACGATGCGTAGGTCGGTAGAGATAAACAAACAACTTTAACTGCTGTCTGACTGTTGACAGTATATATTTTACATGAAACCCAACAAAATGTCTAACTTAAGGATTGTATGCAATAAATTGGGGTTCTTTGCATAGTTGTAGATATTTAAAACAATTTTGGGTAGTAAGAATTAACAGTATCTTTATTTTAATCATCACTCGGGCGAGTAAACATAATATACGTCATGGCGGCTGACTTTATATAGTGTGTAATGTATTCTTATTTCTGTTAAAATAAAAGCCGTAGTTTGTGTAATTTTTTTCGAGTTTATTTTAATTCTAGTTTTAATTTTCAGTGTTTTAAGAGTTTTATTGTGGCCATTAAAATATTTACAAGATTGTTCGTGAGGTGAAAGTTTTAGAAGTTAGCAAGCATGCGCTGAAACAGTCGAGTCCAAGTTTCCCATACAGTTTGGAGGGTAGGGTACTAGGCACGTAAGATTTTCCCCACCTAACGACTTTTTTTAAAGAATATTTTATTCATGTTTATCTCTTTCCTCCGACAAAATAAATATTACGGATTAAGTTGTGCTTTTAAAGTAGGCCTAACTAAGTAATTTTTGAATACAAAATAATATGCTTTGTTTATGAGGTAAAAGATACGATCATTGAATCCTGTAAAACACCAAAACCTCGAATCTCGAATACATGTCAGGATTTGATGGATTCGAGGATTCGAGTGGCCAATCTCTAATTTAAAGGTGTAACCACATTTGTGTGGATAGAGTGGGAAACCATTTAGGAAAAACCTCACTAAATACGCCCAGCTAGGATCAAACTATAATCTTCCCATCATCAGCAGTCTAATCTATTGCGAGAGTGATGCCTTAGACCATGCAACCACCGAAGTAGGTTTTAATATTATAGTTTTTAAAGTCTTACCATATTATTTTATGGTTTAAATTAGGAGGGATAGCCAGCCCAAAACACTTAACTTGGTGATATTGGAGTAGAAATTGTTTAGATAGAACAAAAATAAAAATAAAAAAATATCTAAAGAGTAATTTCTAAATTTCCCATTCTCGTCCAGATATTTGGACTCATTTCCCCCCTACCGCCCTCGCAAAATAAATGTTAAAATCCAGACAAATTAAACAATATAGACTCATATTATTGTTTAAAAATCAAATCAATAAAAATTTGAGTGTATTTTAGTTATTTTTAAACGTGTTGTTAGAATGAGTTAAGTTTCTAAAAAAACATGTGAAATAAACAAATAGGCCTAGTTATCTTTAGATAAACTTTAATCATCATTAAAGGATATTTTATTGTATTAAGATAGCAAAAATAAAAATGATAACGGATATTTTTAATAAAGACTAAAACAACATGCTTAACAATTAAACATACATTGGAAATAGTGAACTCAATAATGCCTAAGTTTGTTTTATTATTATTATTTTCTTATATATCCATTATCTATTTTCGCATAGAAAACAAATATATTCGATTCTTGCGGTATATCTAATGATAATGATAATGACGACGACGACGACGATGATGATGATGATGATAATAATAATAATAATAAAAATATTATTATTTAGCACCGCGTCTTACTACCCGTTCAGGTTATACGCTTTAAGTACTAATTACTCTACTGGATTAGGAATTGGGAAGGTTGAATTAGAGGAAGTGAACCTGCATTTGCGTGGAGGTAGAATGGAAAACCATTTAGGAAAAACCACCCC
>CABFVX010000203.1:197962-261621 GCA_902151425.1 Timema shepardi | reverse complement strand
ATCATATTCTGAAAATTGAAAAATGACACCTGGACACGGGAATCGAACCCGGGACCTTCGGCTTAGTACGCCACTGCTCTTACCACTGAGCTATCCAGGATTCGTCCCGTGCCCATGGTCATTCTTCACTCATAGTTTAAGGCAGAGTCTAAGATGGATGTGCTGAAGTCGTCAGCTTATAAACATGTGATTATCTAAGATCACAGCCATCGGACAACGCAGCCAAAACTAAAAACTAAGTTAAAATCAATTTAAAAATAAATAATGGATTTGCAAGTCGTTATTTGATTCTTAAAACTCGAGAGTGCTTACTAAGTGATCAGATTACCTGAATCGATTATAAACAAACCATCGATATACAATACATAGGCCGATAGGGAAAAATAAACAGTTTTATCGCTTTCTGACTGTTGACAGTATTTATTTTTCATGAAACCCAATAAAATGTTTAACTTAAGGATCGTATGCAATAAATTGAGGTTCTTCGCATAGTTGTAGATAATTAAAACCAGTTGGGTAGTAAGAATTAACAGTATCTTTATTTTACTCATCACTCGGGCAAGTAAACATAATATACGTCATGGCGACTGACTTTATATCGTGTGTAATGGCGGCTGACTTTGTACCATCCGTAATGTGTTATTTCTTTAAAAAAAAGAAGCCATAATTTGTTTTATTTATTTCGAGTTTATTTGTAATTCTAGTTTAGATTTTCAGTTTTTGAAGCGTTTTAATGTGTTCATTAAAATATTTAAAAGATTGTTCGTGAGGTGAAAGTTTTAGAAATGAGCATGTGCCAAAACGGTCTAGTCCAAGTTTCCCATAGAGGTGGGTGGGTAGGGTACTAGGCACGTAAGATTTTCCACACCTAACAATTATTTTTATTTTTAAAGAATATTTTATTCGAGTTTATCTCTTTTGCACGACAAAATAAATATTACGTATTAAGTTGTGCTTTTCAAGTAGGCCTTGACTAAGTAATTATTGAATTCAAAATATCATGCTTTGTTTATGAGGTGAAAGATTCGATCTTCGAATCCAGTAAAACACCGAATCCTCGAATATCGAATACTTGTCAGGATTCGGTGGATTCAAGTGGCCCATCTCTAATAGCAATATATGGTAGCTACAACATTTTGATTTCATACTATTTCTTGTTCTTTTGGTACGAATACTTTTTATTTGGATTGACAAATTTATTTAATTATACATTCACAATGTCAAAGTGATTCCCATGAAGTAATCTGTATCTTAGCATTTTACTGCAGTAAATTTGTTATTACTAATTAATATACTTAGGTCATTTATGAAGGAATTTGACTCTTTGAGACAGACTGTAGGAAAATTCCCCAAATATTCTCTAGATTTTGAACTGTTTAAAGGTTATCTAGGATTGATACCCCTTGAATTTTCTTTAGGTTTGATGCTAAAAATGCTCTCTAGGTTTAAATTCTTAAAAGTTCTCTAGATGTGACAACTCTTAAATATGCTAATGGTTGACCTTGGTCAGCTACTACCTCACCCTCTCATTTCCCCACCTCAAAAGAAGGTAGAGTAGAATATATCTCTGTACTCCGAATCTTTCAAACTCTCTCACTTGCTGAACCTATCAAATAGCTGTTGATAGAGAAAACACAATGAGTCACACGCCTCCCCAACTTATACGCTTCTCCACCAGTATTAAAATACTCCTCCTGTCTCCCAGTGCCCCACTCCCCTAAGCTTGCTCCAGAACAAAGAAGACTATCTACAAATTAAATTAATAGTGATGAGTCAGAAATAACTGCTGGAACACAAAATGCCCCCCTTTTGTATCCCCGCTTGAAACTTTTCAAGAAATAGCGGATCCCATCTGATTTATGCCACTTGACTAACAGGGAACAGATACATTCTCAGCCATTGTCCTCCGGGATCTAGCCCACCCCTATTAGTAACAATACCTATATAATAACAAAATAATGTTATCGATAATGGCCACATTAAAACCGGTTTTTATTTTCTAAAAGGTCCTTCCTAGATAAAATTGGACTGAACATGCTGTGTATACAAAATGAATAATGAGTGCCGTACTTGTTCCTGCACGTTGTGGAAGTCGACTCGATTGAGGTCAACCAACATCTGGTTGATTTGCGCCGAGTTCTGCAGTACAGCACGAGCTGCCTGGGCTAGGTGGTTGAGAGAGGTGTAGCGGCGTAGCGTCTGAGCGAAGGCACTCACTGCAGACACCTTGATGTGCATCATTTCTTCAGGACATCCCTGCATAGCCTGTGTCAACCAAGACTCCAGGCCCTTGGCAAAGTTGCGGATGGCTTGCGTCAAGGAGCCTGACACACAAACGGGGCTGATAATGTAACTAACTACATGGCGGACAACACCTGATTTTCTACCCAAGTTGAATGAAAAAGAGTTCTTGGAAATAATTTACAGGATTGTATAAAACAAAATAGTGTATAAGAGGATGTCACCTTTGTACAATAGATTCTTCCCACATTTTTCCTCTTTCCCTAAATGGGCTTTTTTTATTAGTTTATTTTCCTTTTTATTTATTTTGTATCTATTAATATATACAAAGACTCCAAGAATGGAGGTCATAAGTGGATGTAAAAACTATATATTATATACCAGCACCATAGTACTCCTGGGTGTATCAGAGTAGAAAATTTAAATTTGATTATAAAAGGGAGGATTATAGCTCAAAGTGAATATGTCACGAAAGACTAAAGTGTGTGTTGATAATACTTACTAGGAATAGGCCTGAGGACATCTGGTATTAGGACTTCGACTAGGTTCTGGTAGAAAAGGTAGTCTACCCGACGAACGAACAACAGCACAGGAGGACATTTGCACAGCAGGTATAGCTTAGTTCTGAAAATATTACAGTCTCACTAGAACCAATGTTAGTATGCAGCCAAAGAGTGACTTGTTTAAACATTTTAAATCATCTGCAAATAACCTAATAAAAGTTTTATGTATTTACATTATGAGTGTGTTAAGTCCACTTTTTTTAAATTCGAAGCGAACTCAAATCGAATATATGAAATATTCTCAAAGCTGAATCAAAGTTTGAATAATTTTTTTAGAGTTATTTTAAAGGAGAAAAAATATTTTAATGTGATTAGTTTTATTACTTTATGCACTAAAATTACTTGGATAGTGTTTTAATGCACAATTGTTTGTAATACTTTGTTATAATCTGATAAATCAAGTTACTATCACAAGTGGAAGTGAAAGACTGTGGAGTGAAATTTAGCATGACAAAGTGTGAAGTAATGGTAAGGACAAGGAAGAGGGTAAGGCCCAGTAAAGTTATAAGGTTGGATGGAGTAGAGCCAAGAAAAGTAGAGAACGTAAAATATCTTTGACGCGTGATTGAAGAAAAAGATGGAAGTAGAGAGAATTTAATGATAAGAGGACCTTCTATGGAGAGTTGTTCTATAGGTGTTTAAGAGTCCTGCTATAGAGAAGAGAAGTGTCCTTGAAGTGTTGTAGAGGGCGTACTTTGTACCCACTGTCACATATGCAGCAGAAACAAGGACAATGAATGTAAGAGAAAGTGGAGGCCATGAGAATGAAGTTTGTGAGGAGCACGTTAGCTGTCACAAGGAGAAACAAAATTAGGAATAAAGTTATGTGGCAAAGATTGGGGGTACAGGGAGTACATGAGATAGTAGAGGAAGCAAGACTGAGATGGTATGGGTATGTAATAAGAATGTAAAAAGATAGGGATGCCAAGAAAATTATTGGAGGAGCAGATAACAGAAAGTGTTAAAGTGAGAGGAAAAGAATGGATAAAATTAAGGGAGGAAGAGTGATGAAAGGATAGAGGAAGGGGGAGATATTATACTAATCTGACCCAGCCACAAGCTGGAAACAGTTGATGATGATAACTTACAATTAAATTACTGTTATAATAAAGGAAATTGATAAAACTTAAGAAAAAGAAAAAATAAACTACTAAGAGTAAATTTGATGAAGAAAACCCACCTAGGGAAAGATGAAAAAATGTGGGAAGAATCCAATGCACAAAAGTGATTATCTTCTTCCTTTCTTGTCTTCTATACTAGAAGCAGTCACACACACATTTTAACACAAATGGGATATTTCGGCATTGTTGCCTTTATCAAACACGAAAAAAATGAAGAGAATACAGATAACACAAACACTGGATTACGCCATTTTGATTTTAAAAGGATAAAAAATTAATTTTAAATTCAAAATGGCGTAATCCAATGTTTGTGTTATCTGTACTCTCTCTTCTTTGTGTTTGATAAAGGCAATAATGCCGAAATGTTAAAATGTGTGTGTGACTACTTCTAGTATAGAAGACGGTGGGCTTTCTTCATCAAATTTACTCTTAGTAGTTTATTTTTTCCTTCTTATTTAGTTTATAAATTTCCTTTCTTATAAAATTATTTGGCCATTGGGCCACCTCATTTTTAAACAATTTAAATATGTTATAATCTTTACATAAGAATATTGATTTGTAAAGTATAAAAGAGCCCTGAACGGCAAAAATTGAACATAAATGGAGTGTTTTAGCTGTCAATATTTTTACTGGCAGGATTTGAAGCCAAATCAATGTTTCAAAGCTTCATAAACCCTTAATTTAAATAATTAAAAAATATAAACTTATAACAACTATTGGTAAGATGTATGATCATTCAATATTTTGATGATTTTGACACACAAGATTTTAGTTAACTTGCTTAAAAAAAACATCTCCATTAAAACAATGAATTCCTTGAAAACTAATTACACCCAATTAAAGATGTGTGAAATCCACTTTCAATTCGAAGAAAACTCAAATACTTTTTGTTAGTTGTTTTATGCTTGGAGAAATATATTGTTATTTATATAACTGTCTAGAAAGAATTAAAATAGTATAATTTTAAAATTATTAAGATACACAGTTGATTTGAATTATCAAATGGATTCAACCCTTTCCTGGCCCTATATAATAGTTTAATACCCCCCCCCCCCACTATCCCCTTTATTTTTGATAACATGAAAATTTGCACATGAGTTTATGCTATAAGCAATAGCTTGGGATGTAATTAACATATTATGTTAACATTTTTAGAAACTTATTATATTATGGACCATAAAGACACTACTAGTAATTATATATTATATAGTCTAAACAAGTTGTCGTTCATTAATGGCAGCTTAGCTCTTTATTTGAGCGAGATTTATTAACTCATTAGCTTATTTTTCCTATTCATACCAATATTTTCAATTATGTATGTCTTTAAAGAGAACCTTCTTTACCCATTTCAGCCACACTTTGCTATATACAGAAGAAGGTAAATGAAAGAGTGATTTTTTTTATGTTTATTTCAAGTGTCCTAGGAACAAATAACATAAAAGACAAACAGAAATGGAAATGGATGGATCCAAATAAGTCTCTTTTAGAAAAATCTCATTTAGCTTTTCAAGGATACGTTTTGTTATCCATGGAAGAAGATTCGGGAAAGAAAGGTAAAAAAAGGAACAAACATTATATGGGTGCGCGCTCTTTAATACATATAACAAAACATACCTTAAAAAGCATAGCTAGAATTAATGGAAATAAAGTTTGTGCTTGTAAAAAATCTATAGTGAAGATTTCATAAAAATTGATTCAAAGTAAAACGGACATAAACAGCCTAAATGCATAAGGCTGTAATTATAAAAATACATTATTTCAAGAGGCTACTGAGCAGGCACACAGGCAGGACTTAAATTTAAAATAGGAAAGCTTAATATAATATTTGAAAATAAAGATATTTGAAAGATAGCTGACATGTTGGGAGAATAGGTGGCATTTAAACCAATTTGTACGTTCTACAATTTATATTTAAGATACATAGTAGCCATTCCAGTAAAAATCGAAACGTACTTGGATAGATACTTTTCTTCTTCACACTCATCCCCATTGTTGTTATCTTGACTGCGCCAAAACTCCCGCCATAGACTCTCCACAGTCTGAAACTCCAAGTTGACCACTGCGTCGAGGAATGCCTGACAGAAAAAAATACATCATTTAATATTTGAGACAAACAAGTTTGTGCACGTATAAAAAATTATAAGTGGCTTTAATCCATTATTTTACAAATTCGAATCTTGGAAAAAAATATGAACATTGTAGGAAGTAGAAATTAAGAGTTTTTTTTTTTTAAGTAAGGACTGTTTTGCAATACAATAGAAACTACTATCTATTTTTGGGTGTTTTCCCCCCATCCAATTCTACATTCCTTCAGCTACTTATCAACACAGTTTCTGTTATTATTTAAGTTATGTGGTTATTATTTAAACATTTGTCATAACGTAAGATAATTTTTTGTAGACCCTCAACATAGAAATCTGCCGCCAGTGAGGAAAGCCATTCATGAACTGTCGTTATCACTTTGATGTAGGTGTAGAAATGCTTGCAGGCAAGGAACCTTTTCCAATGCAGGAAAAGATAGGGATCACTAGGCGCAAGGTCAGGGCATTAAGGGGGAATGATCCAATTGCTGCCAGCCAAAAGATTCAATGAGAGCTTGTGTTTGAGTAGCAGATTGGGGCCTCGTATTGTCATGAAGAAACAACAATCCGGCAGACAGCAGGCTACAGCGTTTATTTTGGATTGTGCAGTGAAGTTTCAACAAGGTCAGATGATATGCAGCTGCGGTTATTTTTGTCCCTCGTTGCATGAAGTCCACCACGTCTGTCCAAAAACATGGTTCAGGAATGGCTTTCCTCAATGGCAGCAGACTTCTATGACAAGAGTCTACAAAAACTTATCTCAAGATATGACAAATGTTGAAATAACAACAGAAACTATGTTGAAAAGTAGCTGAAGGTTTGTAGAATTGGATTTAAAAAAATTACCTAAAAATAATTCAGAGGTCTTATTTTATTGCATAGCGATTATTACTTAAAAAAACACTCCTTATAGCTGTTGAGTAAATAATTAACTTTGCTAATGTCATGTGCTGACCTCGCAATGTTCCCTGTAGATACTCCGCAGTGTGTCCACATCTTCCAGCGTACAGTCCTCAGGCAGGCTCAGTCCTGGGGAGAAGTCAATCTCTGGAAAGTCAGGGATAGCCCCAGCCCCGTCCCCCAGGTACTGGTGGTGCTGTGGCGGGGAAGCAGAACTCGAGTGATTGGATGACGTGTTGTTACCACCACCTCCTTGTTCATACTGACCCTCCATCTTCTGGCCGGAACCTGGCAGGAACTTGAAACGTTTTTGTGAGGAACCGCCCTGCTGTCGGCCCGAAGAGAGGGAGGTGCCATCTTCTGAGAGTTGGTTCAAACTCGAACTCGGCTTCACACGAATACCATAGTAGTGATACTTCGAGTTTCCCCTGCACACAAGTTCTTCGAATGGTTCCACTGGACCAATTTTGATACACTACAATTATTAATGTGTGGTTCAAGTAAGGCATGCATATTCTTTTCAAGTTTAAAAAAAAGTAACTATCTGTTATCAGGGAGGCAATTAAAACCCTAGAATAAAATCTCAGCATAATTCCTAATTTTCTTTGTATATAAAATCATTTTACCAATTATTTAGAAGACTTCTCCTCTGATTGTGAGACTAAAAGCAAATTATTTTTTAAATGGTGTGTTGAACGACAGGAAACTTTTTGAAAATTAGGTTTCTTTAGATGATATTTAAAGTGGTCTTTGCCTGGATATTTTTAAAAGTTAGATGCCTTTAAAAGATATTTTGGAGTGATCTTTAATCAGAAATTTTTTGAAATTTATATGCACCTAAAAGCTATTTAGAGTGATTCTCTACCTGCAAATTTTTGAACATTTCCTTAAAGAGATATATTGTATATTCTTAACCAATGTCCTTTCCCTGTGTTTGTCCTTGAAGTTATTCCTTTTACATGTTCTTATCCAAGTGTCCTAACACCCTTTATCAATTTCTTTTTTCTTCCTTTTATGTTTTTTGATTTCCTCTTTTAGGCTTTGCATGTTTCACTCCCCTCCCTGATGAGTCCCGATAGAACAAAACCTAGATGGGAGGATTGGGTCATGACAATCGATTTTCTTAAAGAGGCAGCCAATACCTCTTTGTTCAGTGGCAACATTGTAAGGCCATAATGTATTCATTCCCTTTTAAGTGGTTTCTAACTGCCTTTCCTGTACCTTCTTCCAAATATATTTTACTTAACATTTTTAATGGTATACTAGTGGTAGCTACATTGGCTAGCTGTGGTATTAATACTCTTATGCTGTTTATCTGAAGAATATGTCAGATATTTCTATTAAAGCACTCACCTGGTGCCGAGTCGACGAGTGCGCAGGCCAAGGAACACAGAGCGAATCAGTTTACCGAAGGAAGCAGCATTGACTGGGTCAAGCTTATGTTCATTACAGTGGCGGAGATAGTGGTTGTATAAGGTGGATCGGGGCAGACTCACCCCCTCCGCAGTCTCGTAGTTCTCCAGAAGCCACTGAACCTGCACCCCCCAAAACCCATCATAGCACACAGCCCCCTCTGGGAATTTTCATTTACAATCGAGTCAATAGCATCAACCTCAAACATTTAAGTGGAGGTTATTAGTTTTAAAACCTACAAAACTTAAAACTAATAAAAAAAATAGGATTAAAGTTAAGTCTAATCTACTATTTTACAAATCTGAATATTGGGAAAAATAATAAAAAAAAAAGAAATTATATATTTAATGAAATGAAAAAAAATAAGAAATAGTAGCTTTTTTTTTGGTTGCTTTAACCATTTAATCATAACATTCATACATTCAGTTAAGGGTTAAATTACTGGTTTAGGATCCGGCTGTTAAGATTATCCTGTGGTTAGAGTGAGTCTGACCCATCAATATGGCATATTTAAGTTATGAAACAAATTACAATTAAAAAAAAAAAAATGATATATTATTTTATTCCCGAATTCATTATTTTCTAAAATTTACAAATCTCTTAAGATTCTGAAGATCCCAACCATAGATAGGATACTTAAGTAGGGGTGGACTGATCCCAACCCCAGGAAAATGCCTGGAATTTATTTATTCCAAGATTCTGGCAGGAAAGAGCCCTTCCCTGCAAGCTGCAAGGTTTGGAAGGGAAATAATAAAGAGTTTATTATTCCAGTAGGTATTACTGGCTTCTTACTCTACCATATTTTGAAGTGTGGAAATGAGGGGGTTAGGGGTGGGGATAGGAAATACGAACATCAGCCTGTTTTTTGTTATGAAACAATGAGGGGTGTTTAAAGAATCTTTAAGTGGTTTAGAACCTAGATGATATATATATTTTTTTCACTCTTCTGATAATTAAATATGAAATATTAAAAAAAAAAAGATTAGCTAGTAAAAATCATTCCTTTAAAAATTATTAAAATCAACTATGTGACTTGTATTGCTAAAAATTTGACTTGTATCTTTGCTCTAAAATTTGCTATTTGATTTTATTAAAAATGCTCTTCACATACTCTTATCTGCATTATTATGTTTTTATGATGTTATCATGGTGCTTTACTACTTGTGTTATGTTTAATAATGTGCAAGCTTTTACAAGTCTTACCATATTAGTCTAAAAATCAATATATATATAGTCTAAAATTATTCTAAAGTATCATTTTTTAAAAAAAATCTCCTGTTCTCATCCAAATCCCAATATTTTTTAGACTCATTTTCCATCTTGTTTTCATCCTGATTGTTAACACTTTCCAACGGTCACCTGCAGGCTAGACTTAATTATATTATATAAGTGTAAGGGTTAATGTTAGTCCAAACAAATCAATTTTTTAACAAGTGCAAATAAATTATGGTAAACAAGACAAGCAGTTAGAAAGAGTTTTCTCAAGTGCACCCCAGGCGTGACTTACAGTGGCTGGCGACACTCGAGTGGCATGGGAGAGGCTGGGATGACCATCACCGTCCATGGAGGAGGGGTTTGAGTTCCCAGGGACCATGTACGCCACCCCACCACTGCCATCCTGGTTCCCGGCAAGGGCAGCCAACACCACAGTTACATTTCACTCAGGTTAGCCAAGTACACAGGTTAGAAAAATAAGAGCACCCAGAAAATGTCATTGACTAAAGAAGAAAAAGATGGTTAGAGAGATTGATACTCATTTCAATAGTTTAATAAATCAACAACCGGAAAAGATTAGTTGTCATACTTATTAAAGATCTACCCCTTTATCTACAAAATATATTTCTCAACAATATTATTTTGAACAAATGAAAATATCAAAATTTGCAACCTTATGTTATAAATAGTTTTGGTCCGTAAATTATCTGATATGCAGTAAAGATAAAGCAAATCTTTGTAAAAGCTATTATTTGAAAGCTTGTTTAGTAAGAAAATGCAAAAATACAATAAATATGAGTAGACTTTTGAAAATACTAGTTACTGCTTACATGCATGTTTTAGCTCTACTTTACTAGGTTATGAATTTTGACATGTTCTTTAATACACGTTTACATTTGTAATCTGAAAGACATTTTCAACTAAAAATGATGTATGTGGCTTCTGATGGTTAGTTCTCATAGAAGTGGCCCTTACAGGCAGGCTAAAGAAACTCCTCTTTAAGTAAAAGTCTCTCTATGTTTATGAATCAACTTCTAAATACCTGCTCTTTTGGCGGGTCAATTTAACTCTGAATGATTTTGAATTAATTAATTGTTATTGTCACACATGGTTGACCAATGTGATCATGTTATATTGTGCTTTAAATTTATGAACCCTAATAGCTTTTCGAGCCTCATTTCTATATTAAAGTAAAAATTGAACTAAGTATAGCTTTAAGAAAATGTTGACTTTGATTTAATTATTAATTATTAGAGGGCGGGGGGTTTAGTGTTAAAATAAATACATCAGCATTCACCTGTACAATGAATTAAAATTATCACCCACTGTGTACATGGCTGGGATTCAAACCTAATTCCAAGCAAAGCATGCTAGCAATAAGCTACCTTAAAATTTGCACGCAAAGTGTTAAATGATTTTTAATAAATAATATTTTCCTAAATATTTGCTATGCTTTTAATACTATGCTACTCCCTTCAGTAGACAAATATTGTAAGAGGCTACTCTTGCAGTAGACTAACTAGACTGCCCATGACAAGGTTCAAATCTTGGCTAGCTGTATTGTCTTCCATTTCCTCTAAATATACCCTTCTTCATCCCTAACACAATTAGCGTAATTAGTACATAAGCATATAGCCTGAACAGGTAGTAAATCGCAATGTGGTGCTAAAAAGAGAAAAAAAAGTCCAGATTTTTATTTACTGTTTTAGCACCGCATCTTACTACCAATTTGGGTCATTCGCTTATGTACTAGTTATACTAATGGCTTTAGGAAAGTTATATTTATAAAAAATGCACCCACATTTGTATGGAGGTAAAGTGGAAAAACCACCCTCAATCCACATGACAAAGATTCAAACCTTAATCTCCGTGTCATTGGCAGTCCACTGTGAGAGTAGTGAGTTAGACCACGCGGCCTCTGAAGCGGGTTTATTTACTGTTAAATTTCAGATCTCTACACTCTAAGGTGGGGATATTGGGAACGTGAAAAAAAGTAAGTGTCTTCGAAGTTTTTATAGCAAACTTTTTTTTTGTCAAAGAGAAATTATCAATTCAGTACAACCATCATAATCATTGTGACCAGGTTAGTTTAGTAAAATGCCTCCATCTTCCTTTATCCTTCCTCCATTCTTCTCCTCTCACTTGAACACTTTCTGTTATCTGCTCCTCCCATCTCTTTCTTGGCCTCCCCTGAGGTATTTTCCCTACATACTTCATTTCCAACATTTTCTTTCCTTCTCCCTCTTTTCAGTACAACCATAGAGTTTTATTTTCACAATATGGTGAACCCAACATTTTTTGAATATCTGTCAAGGGTGTCCTAAAATTAAATGGCAACCTTTTCTCTTCTATTAAAAAGTGTGTCATCTAACAGGCGGAAGTAGAGAGGGAATAATTAGAAGAGAACAGTCGGGAGAATTGTTTTATAGGTGTGTAAGAGACCTGGAATGGAGAAGAGAAGTGCCCTGGAAGTGTTGTACAGGGCATACTTTGTACCCATTGTCACATATGCAGCAGAAACACGGACAATGCATTTAAGAAAGACTAGGAAAATGGAGGAGAAAAGAATGTGAGGATCATCTTAGCTGTCATGAGGAGAAACAGTGTAATGGTTTGTGTGTTGACACAAAATAAAAATGAGGATGACTATTTATAAACACATAAACCATTGTTACAAAACCAATCAACAAAGAATGCAATAAAAAAAACAAGTGACTTATCTCATTAATCTAGTAGGTAAATATACAGTACATGTAAAGGCTTTTTTGTATCGTCTGTGATTTTAACTGTTTGTGACTTTTCTTCCTTCCACTACCCAAGAAAATTGAGAGTATAATGTCTGTGTTACTTTATGTCTAATAATTAACTCAAGTCATTGTTTTATATGGCTGAATTATTCAACACATCCAGAGTAGTTCTGATATAACATAACTAGATTTATTTTCCATGTCAAACTACCGATACCACATCCAAAATAAAAAAAATAGTTTGGCGAGTTCAAATATGAATGAAATCAACGGCAGAGAGTGAACCATGCCTGAGACAGTAAACACTTGTTAAATTAAATAGTTCATCCAAAGAGATTGTATAAAATATAATTAAATTAAGGAAAATGTGACAAATTTAAATAAAATTTTTTAAGTTTGATTTAATTTTTGTATTCAGCTAATTAGAATTTTTTTTAAACATTATATAAACATGCTTGCACTTTTCTTAAGCTTAAAAATTAATCTATATTACACAAGTCCATTTAAGACTTTTTTTTCTTACAGATAATTAAACCGATATGCTTCACCAAAACTAAGGTTTGTATCTACATCAATACACCTCTAGATAATATACAAGAGAAATTTAACTAAGCTATCATAAAAAGGTCGTTTCTCTGGTGCCTATCTCAGCCAGAGCCCGGACTATGATGACCTAAAAGACCTATAATATCTAAAAAATGACATCAAACAGACTGTGTCCACGAAATACTCCTAGCATTGAAATGAGTGTCAATAGGAGAAAGGCATGCCCTTGGCCACATTCGCAAGCAAAGAAGGTTATCATCGGCAGAGCAAAACAAGGGTGTGAACACTTACAGCTGCCACAGTCTGCGGGGAGGCTCTCTGAGCCGCTATGATGGAGTGAGCGGTTTCAGGATCCACCCCTTGCTGGATGAGATAGGCTCCATTGCCTTGGGCCAGGAGTTGACCTGCTGCCCCACCCTGCGCCAGGCTGCCCGCCACCTGAGGAGGACACACATGAGCCTCTCGGAAGACAAAAGGATGAACTCCACAAATCAGAAAGAAGAAAATGGATGGTATACATGAGCATTACATGGTGCTGCCACCTATTGATAGGATAAGAAAAGGTCATTTTGGTTTCTTAATAGTTTCTCATAAACCCGTACTCAAGTACTACTGAAATCAAAATTTCCCAAAAAATTGAGATTATTAGTTTGGGTTTGGGTTCTGAGAGGCCCATATATGGGATAGGTCTAAGAACTTTAAGAAGTTTACTAAAGAATGCCTTAACGTTGATTTAACAAAGCTGATGTTGAGACAAATCTGTAAAATAGCGTTTGTGTTGCTGAGGATGAAGTAAAAGTGGATGCAAACGTTACGTTCCGTTGAGAATCTGGAGTGACTGTAAAGTCTTAGGATAAGGTTTTGGGGGTGGGTAATGAGGGTGGGGGAGGAGGCAGAGGCGGGTTAGCAGGTAGACAGTCCTCTATGATTGTTATGAATGAAAACTGTAAGTCAGAGACTAATTTTTAAAGTTAACCTTAGCTTAATTTAAACACTAAGCTTATTTAGTTTATGTTAACGATGAATGGGGGTCAGAGCTCAAATCCCGAATGAGTAAACAAAGGGTGCATCTTTCTAAATGATTTCCCTTTGTCCCTCTACAAACATGTGGGTACATTTCCTCTGTTTAAAATATTGCTTATCATTTTGACACACCAGTGTATTTAATAAGAATAAGAATATTAATCACACTAAGTGTGCTATACAAAGATATGATAAGAGTGGAGGGAAAGGGGTGGACGTTGTATTTAAAGCATTATCTCTACATCAGTGGTTCTCAAACTTTTTTTTAGATTGTACCACTTGGCCACGACTAAAAGTTTAACGTAACCTCAAGATAAATAATTTCCAAATGGCAGGCTTTAAAAAATATACTACATTGTAAATTATTGATTTATTTAATATAACGGGAAAAAATATTCGTAGTCAAAATATTTCAAAAGTGACAACGCTAGTTAAAGAGAATCCTACTGTTATAGCCTTATTATTATTACTACTACCTGTTCAGGTTATATACACTACGCTAATGTGAAATGGTAGGATGATTGTGAGATGAAATGGAGGACCTACAGTTTAACGTGGAATCTGAACTACCGTGAAGCCCTGACATTCCACACATTCACAAGTTGTCATTAATACACTTCTTGTCAGAGGTGAAAGAAGGGTTTGGAAATCAGATAAATCTGTGTCGGGACCGAGAATTGAACCCCAGCACAGAAGTGAGACACCTTAACCCCAGACCTCCAGGTCACCTAAAGCCTTAACACATTATCTCTTATTGAGAGTGGTTATGATCAGTTTAAAAAAACTCATAGTTTTACTGTAAAAAGCCTGTGGAAAAGTTTTATACATTTTCTTCACAAAAATGTTCAAAAATAAATAAAAAAGTTAACACAAAGGGGGAGCTGAATTGTATCCATTATGAAATGTATCCATTTAATTGTGGTGCTACTTGTCTGATGGATGGCAGGACCAGAGACTTTCCTTAACTCATTCCATGTTTACTAGAGAGCAGCACTATCACTAAGTTAATATATATATAAAAAAAAAGATAAATACTTAATCGTGTTTCTTTTAAAATAATAATAAAAGGGTACTTTACAAATGTTTGGTTTTAAAAAATAATTATGATCTAGATTAAAATTGGTAGATGGGGAAGCCTTTCCAAAAATAAATTAATATTTTGAGTAGTTTGAAAAATGTGTGATGACTGAAAGGTTAAGTTTTGTTTGGTTGGGTTCGTTTATAGGTTAGAGTGGGTGATAGTTTTGCATGTCCAAAAGTTTAATAAAATGACGGGATTGAACTATTCCACAACCACATAAATGCAGTGATATCTATACTATACTGGATGAACATAAACACACCAAATCGTGACACTAAAGTCTGTCGTCTGCTTGCTAGCGAGGGGACAGATGGTTTCTTTCAATGTTCCTGTGCAAAAACGTGTCTCTGGTGAATAAAAGGTTTTTTTAAAATAGTGAAGTATTAATGTATTATACCACACATGGAGATGACAGCTCGAAAGTTTTAGCCGCAGGTATCCATCCAGTTATATTATAGAAATCAATGCATAAATGTTTATTTTAGGAAGCTTAAGGTAATATGCAAGCTTGCAACCAAATAAATATGTTAATAAATTAGACAGGTGAGACGTCTATAGTTACATGAATTTTAACATGAATCTTAAAGAATGCACTGCTATAGCTAAGTGAATATTACAAACTATAATATGCATTAAAGAGTTTTTAAGGACCAAAAGTGAATTTTACATACAGCATCCTATTTTATATCAACATGTATATAAAATTTAGACTTTTTAATTGCCCAAAAATGAATATTACAAATCATATGCATTAAAGAATCCTATTTTATTTCAACATTTAAATAACATTTTACCAAGCACGGGGGGAAAAACTTACATTACACACATTTTTAAGGCCCTCCAGGAACTATACCATTTGTGTCAAGAGCACAAAGCGGGGCCTTGATAGTAAATTCAATTATCTATTCAACCTTATAAGTGTGTATAGGCTTAAACCCTAAAGATCTGAGCAATTTGAACAAAATATGGAGAGAAGCATATTTAAAAAAAATGAAAAATCATGCTTTACACACATTTTTAGGATGCTCCAGGGCCCAAACCAAAATTTGTGTCAAGAGCACAAAGCGGGGGCCCTTATAGTAAAATCAATCCTCTATCCAACCATATAAGTGTGCATAGGCCTAGGTCCTACAGATCTTAGCTATGTGATGCAAAATTGGGGAGGAACATCGTTTTTTAAGTAAAATCCTGCATCAACCACATTTACAAGGTGCTCCAGGGCTCAAACCATAATTTGTGGTCCCAAGTTTCCTCTATTCAACAATCTACGTATGTGCGGGCCTAGACTATATATATCTGGTCAATTTGATCTAATAAGGGAGTATACAATTTTATTTTAAGTAAAATTCGGTTTAAAGTGTTCAAACGTCAACATCATAGTTTATATCTATTTAATAATTAATGAAAGTATAAGGGTTCTACTTGTATATTTATTTAACCTCCTGTAATTTCTCCCTCGTTTGTTGCACCTCTTGACTATACCTTCCTTTCCCACCCATTATACTTCCTCCACCATAAAAAACATCTAACCATAAATACTTGACCCTGACAAATTCTCCCTACAATCCTTTTCTTCTCATTCAACCTTCAATAGATCTTTTATACTTGAAGCCTCCCCTCACCCCATCCAAATCAATCCACATACACTATAAATAGAAACCTAAGACTTTGGTGATATGACTCATACTTCTAGCCCAGACTAAAGGCAGAACCTGTTCCCCTCCCCAAAAGCCAGTTCCCGCCAATATTTCTGTGAAATCTGCTGTCGTGGTTGAGGGAATCACATTTCGTGGGTATTCTGACTGAATCATGTATCTAATCCCCTTTCGTAACTAAAACAATTGAAAAAACTGCTGTAAGCCATTGCCAGCCATAGTGACAAGTTGTATTAGATCCATCACAATTACAATTTAACATTTTTCACTTTTAAAACCAATAAGATCAAATTACTCTTTATTTGTTTAGAAAGAGTTCCATTACTGTTTTAGTACATTTCATTGTATCTGTTTAAATAATATATCTAAAACGGTTTTGTGTACGACACCTTATTAGACAAAGCTTGCTAGTAGTAGGTGATCTTTATAAAAAACTTACTTAAATATCAGTGTAAACTAATTATTAAATTCAAGAACTATTTCTTTTATTTCGTCTTGGTTACTCTTTCCAAGCCCATATAGGCGGGCATGCAATCTAACCTAGTTTGATAATAGTCTTGTTGGCTTGTTAGGTCAGGCATCATATCGAGGCTGGGTGTAGGTCTAAGCACAATTATATGGATGGATAGAGAATTGATTTTACTATCAGGGCCCCCACTTTGTGCTCTTGACACAAATTTTGGTTTGGGCCCTGGAGCGCCTTAAAAATGTGTTTAGGGCAAGATTTTACCTTAAAAAAATAAATAAATATATGTATGTACTTTACGCTGTTAAATTTTTTTTTGAAAAATAAAAATTCTTCTTCTGATCACAATCTATAATTTTTTTCTGAACTAATTTTGTATTGGTGATATTTGTTTTTCTTTTATTGGTTATAGATGTGTAGTTTATTGTGGCTGTAGAATAGTTCAGCCTAATAATAAAATAGCTGTTAAAGTAGCTAATACTGTCAATTTGTCATATTATAGTATTTAAATACAGAGTTGCCAACATAAAGAGGGCTATTTATAAAAATCAATACACACATATAAAACTAGCTTTATATTCGTTTATAAAACAAGCATCTTATACACAAATATATTATGTAATATTTATAAAAATAAGTCTAATAGATTAAAATCTCTTTTATATTAACATAGAGATAGTGCTGCTCTCTAGTATGCACGGAATGAGTTAAGGAGAGTCTCTGCTGCTGCCATCTATCAGACATGTGGTACCGCAATTAAATGGATACAATTCAGGATTTTGTGGATATAATGCAAATATTTCTAGTGGATACAAATCAGACTTTTTATTTGTGGTGTTTGTCTAAGAAATGTCTGAATGGATACAATTCAATCTCCTCAACATAAACACAATATTTTCAAATCAAAATTTTTAATTGTAATTTTAGAGCTGATATATTATGAATACCAAAGTTTTTCAGTGAAAGGGGTGTGGGTGGCTGTATGGCTTGGCAAAACCTTTTGGATGTCTGGTTGTCCAATTGAAACTTCCAAGTGGAGTTCTGGCTCCAAATGTTGCCTATTACGGTATTTATTTTTAGCTACACCATGGTTAAAAAAGCATTCTCACAGAGATATGTTGTTGAGAAAGGCAGCATAAACTGCTAATGTAGAAAGTGTCAAGTAGAGAATTGAAAATTCTAAGAAATCGGTCTCCAGCAAGTATGGGGAAAAAGAGGGGTGGAAATAACCAGAAATGGTATTGCAACAATTAGGGTTTTCCATAAGTCCCTTGTTATTTTGCCAATTTCCACTTGAGAGCTGCTTGAAAGGTGCTCGTGTACTCCAATAGTTAGAACCGCTGCTCTACATGATGTTGAATATGAGTATTTGTTAATTGTGGTTATACCTTAATCTACATATTATTTAATTAAAAAATTACATCTAGACACAGGAATTAAACTTGGGACTTCAAATGATCTTGTCAAATGTTAATGTAACAGCATGTTTATAAATCGAATACATTAAATAACTGTTGTTTCTTGAATATTTAATATTTTAATATAAATCAGAAGAATCAGAATAAAAACAAAAGTTATAAATGTGTTTTGCAAAATTTAAGTTTTGGGAAAATTATTTTGAAATTTAGAAAAAAACAACAATTTAATCATTTAAACATAAACCACGTAATTAAAATTATTACTCACATCAATGATTTTAATTAAAAATAAAGGTTTTATATTATTTTTATTCAAATCACTCAGCCAAAGGTCGCCGACCCCCGCTCTATACTATAATGAATGGCAACCTGTTAAGCTTGTAGTCATTTGGAGGTTCAACAAATTAATATATATCTTAGAGCCCCTTTATTCTAGCTCTTAGAAAAAAACAAGACACTTGTTGAAAAAGTTGGTTTTATTTCAAATACATGTTTTTCTTTAGTCTACGCATCTCACAACTTGCTTGGATTATATGCATTTGAACTAATGTAGTTAATGTTTTAATGACCAGAAATTTAGAAGAAGTGTACACACATTTGTGTGAAGGGAGAGTAGAATAGAATTTAGAAAAAAAAAAAAAGCTTTATTACAAGTTACAGGGATTTTTACACTGTCCTCCCCATCATTGGCAGCCCAGACTACTTAAAAAGTGACGCATTTATCCACTGGATAGAGTTATTTCAAAATTAGTCAAGACTAAAATAATGTTGAAATTTGTAAATGGTTTAAAACACCTTGTAATAACAACACAGCAGATATATTGATATTAACTCCTAATTACCTGGCTGTAGGTGACGGCGGTGGAGTTGCCGGTGTAATACTGGCCAGTGGCAGGGGTGTACATGGTCCCCGTCTCCCCCACCGTGTACACTGGGTAGGCCCTGTCAAACAAACACCGAGGACACGTGAGAAACACAACTGTACCCCAGTCTTATCCAATAGTTACACCATTTTACATTAGGTCAGGTAGAGTCAATTTATTATTTCTTTAATCCAGGTGTCAAATCTGAGTCTTTATTTTATAAACAAATCCCGAATCTCATAAAACATGTTAAGAATATGAGGTCACCAATAATTCTGTCTTCCTTAAGTGTAATGTCTTAAACCAGAGATCGGCTAACTTTTTAAAATTGCAGGCTGTACAAGCCTAAAAAGTCTTTTTTGTGGACAAGTTTGTAAAAATAATAATAATAAAAAAATTTAAACTTTTTATTTGTCATAAAGTAATTAGTTATTAGTCTATTTCTATGAATACAGTAATATGTTTGCTAGATCTTTTGTGGGACAAATAAAATAAGTCTGAGTAGCGGTGGTTGCGAACCACTGTCTTAGACCACGTAATCATCAGTTCAAGATTCATTTGGAAATGAAAACGTTTAACTGGTTCATTCTTTGTCTGTATACCTACAGTTTATGGTAATAGTGACTATAATGCAATACTTTCTTTGAACACCGTGAATTACTACCCGTTTGGGCTATACACTTATGTACTAATTATGTTAATGTGTTAGGGATTAAGAAGGTTGAATATAGATCAAGTATACCCACATTTGTGTGGAGGGAGTGTGGGAAACTATTTAGGACAAACCACCTCCACTATATATGACTAGGATAAAACCTCTATCTTCCTGTCTTTGCCAGTTTATTCTATTGCAAGATTAGTGTCTTAGAACATGTGGCACCAAAGCGCTTTATAATGCACTACAATGGGAGGAGCCTAACTTACATCTGTCCATTGGTGGCAGCGTAGATGGCCTGATCTGCCGAGCCTTCTACATACTGCACGTACGTGGGGTGCACCCCTTGCGCCACTGCGTCCGTCCCCACGGCGTCTCCTTCCGACACTGCTAACAGACACAACAAGTGGCTTGTAGCATTATCAAAACATTAAGGAAATAAAAAATATATTGTCGATAGATCAAAGTACTATTAAATATAAAATATATTCACACATTTGTATGTTCTATTATAGTATGTCGTTATATAAATATGAGAAAATTGTAGTAAAGGGGAGTGAAGACAAATTTAAAGTACACATATTTCAAACTTTAATCTAACTACTTCTGAGGATGATGCCACATGGCATCGAAATAAGGTTTTTTTTAAACAATAAAAATTGAATCAATAATTATAATTGCCAATTTTTCAAATCTGATCAAAGGACATTTGCCAAACACAGTCAGAACATTTGATGTTTTTTTTGTTTGTTTTATACTTCCATAATATTAAGTGTAAATAATGTTTGAAGGCTCCAGTATGTACTTTTCTGGAGTCAAGACTTCTTCGGTCAGAAAGGTTTGGTAACTCCTGCAATAGACTCAATAAGGCAAGGTTTTTTGGATCAAGTCTGAGCTGCTAACAATAAAATGAAAATAAAAAACAATTTGGAATGTGTGCTGTGACATGTGAGGATGTGTATGATGATAATGGGTTTTTGATAATTGACCCCTCCCTCCCACTACTTTGGGTGTATTAAAATAAAACAGTACGTTACAAAAGTGAGTTAAATTATTATTATTAGCACCGCGTCTTACTACCCGTTCGGGTTATACGCACTCACGCTAATGTGTAATGGTAGGGTGATTGTGAGATGAAATGGAGGACCTACAGTTTAACGTGGAATCCGAACCACGGTGGAGGCCTGGCATTCCTCACATTCACAAGATATCTTGTCAGATAAATCTGTGCCGGGACCAAGGATTGAACCCCGGCCGCCAGCACATAAGTCTGACACCTTACCCCTAGACCACCAGGTCATCGACAAGTAAGTTAAAGTATTGCCATTCGTGTCAAATGTGTGTGCTAGAGACAATTCCTATTATGGGGAAATATTACTGTGTACAATTGCTAGTTTTTCATATATTATTAGTTTTTATTTATTGTATAGTTATTTTTTTCCCTAAGTGATCTTTAATTCACAGATACCCTTCTCTGCATGTTTTTCTCATGTTATTTTGTACAGTCCGAATTTGCAGTTATCTGAAATAGTCTAAGTTCCAACCCCCTTGAAAACTACTGCATATGCTTTTAATTTTATTTCTGCTTAATTTTTTATAATTTTCTATAATTTTCTATAATTTTCTACAGTTATATATTTATTTAATAATTGTATTAAAAAAAATAAGTTTGAACCGAAAACTGCAGAATCCAAACCCGAGCCTTTATTTGAGTTAAAAAACAGGCAACAATAGAATCTAAGTGACCATAATCAACCTATAGCCAGCCTGTGTTTTTACTCTCTTCTGTCAAAGAAAAAAAAATATTTTATTATGTGTTTTGTTGTGTTATAGGTGTGAACTTTGAGGCTTACAGTTTTCTGGTATGTGTGTAGGTTTTGCCCTTCTATCCTCCTTTAATTTAATGATGTGTAAAAGTATGTTTTGTAACATTTAAAAAGTCATTATAACATATTTATTTATCAGTTGTTGTGATCACTTCCTATGATATCATTAGATGATGGTTTGAATATTTTCCGGTGAAGTACCTGTAAATATCTGCAGTGCTTTGATAAAATTGGCTGAAGTGAGAAAGGTTAAGATGACCTTTCTTAACTATTTGTAGATGGGGAAGCAGATAGTTTGCAGTTTGGTTCTTCAGCATTTATGTGGTAGTGTCAGTTCAACCAGTTGTCATGATCCATACAAGGATTGTTAACTAAAGATTTGATTTAAGGAATGGATCTGACACCTTAGCTTGGTCGGTAGCGTGTTTGTCTACTGAGCTAAGGGTCCTGGGTCTGATTCCCGGCATAGCCGAAAAATTTATCATTGGTGAAATGTGGGTCTACCCTGTCACATTGAGAAATTAACGATCAGGGACTGGATGTTGTGTCTGTTCTAGTTTTAAGAAAGATTATAAGGTGTATGATGCTACAACAGGCCTAGAAAACCGGCATAGGAAAATATATGGCTTGAATAAAAAAGTGCCCTATGCTGAAACGATAATGGAGGTAAAAATATTTAAGGATTGGGGATAAGAAGAATAGTTTAAACAGAAGTGCACCCCCAGTAGCATGAGGAGATAAATGGGAGCAATAGTGATAATATCACCTCAGTGTGTTCAGCTTAGCTTTGAATCTCGACCCACCCTGTCCATTGTGACAAAGTAGAACACAAGTTTATTGCCTTGGGCCATCAACGTTATCATAGGAGGTTAATATTGCACACACGAAAGTGGTCAGTTGTCAGCTCAAAGCATTCAACTACATCACATTCTTTATTTTAAAAAAAATAAAAGAAATTTAACATATCAAGAAGAAAAGGAAGCATTATTTCTACAGCACCAAAAGAAGAAGATGATTAGTTGGCCAGTTAATTTACTTTATCTAGCATATACACGAGTAGAAGACTTATCATTTGTAAAATACTAGTTTTTTTAAACTAATTTTACATTTCTGCATTCAGGAAAATTGAACCCCATTTAATTTTATAGTTCTTCAGTTACAATGAACACAACTCATGAGAGAATCGACCAATCTCAACCAGCAGCACCTGGTAGTCAATGCAGGATAAAATGCTGCACTGAGCCTGCATGCAAAGACCTTTGTACCAATCATTGCTACTTTTGTATGTACTTCAAAATAATAACTAAGTGATCTTTATTATATAGTACTATGAAGCTAAAGTGTAGAGTTAAAATTAACCTATGTAATCTATAATGAGCGTGCAGGGCCTTTCATATTTTAGGAGTGATTTAAGTTGTGGAGCAAGTAGCAGAGAAAGTTTTGAACCAGGTATATCATATTATCATCATCCATTGTTTCCAGCCTGTACCAGTTAGATAAAATGCTTCCATCTTCCCCCCTCCTTCCACCGTTCTTCCACCCTTTGATCCTTTACATTATTTTCCTCTCACTTGAACACTTTCTGTTATCTGATCTTCCCATCTCTTTATATATGATGTAAGATTTTGATATAATTCTAAAATATGTTACAGATTTTTAAAAAAAGATCTAATATTAAAGTATTTGACAGAATAAATTGTAGTTGGTTGTAAATACAAGTGAATATCTTTAACAAAGTACAGTACGATAATCAACCCTTTTAACGATTAAATATTCATAAGTGTGTATGATATAAGGGGAATAAATTATTATCAACTATAGTTGCTAAGAATAAACAAAATCCTAATATTTTCTAGTATAAAATTTCCTCACTAGGGCCCTTGTGTGAAGGCAACACATGCTAGTTAAATGATCGCACATCCCCTTCTAAAATATATGACAACACTTGTACTCACAAGGAACATCATACCGAAGTAACATGTGCCCCTCCTGTAGGGAGCTGTAATAATTGAGTGAGAACACTCTATAAATCGGGTTCACCCTCTAACAAATCCATTGCTAATTAGCTATAATCTTCTTACAATACAATGTTTCCTACTTCCACTTTATGCTGTCATGGGAACGCCGACCAATCAAACAGATATTATCAATTCTACAATAGCTGGTGGAATGTGACAAACAGGATTGAGTAATGATGCCCGAGCAAGAACGGTTAATGTGATTAGTATAGTTATACTTTGAGTATTATTAAACATTTAAAAACAAGTGCATTTAATGAGCAAAAAAATATATTAAAAAGCACATAAACCAACAGTTATAAAATTAATTTTGAGATGAAAAAAAGGTGGGTGGGTGCAGGGGTAAGTGGCATAGGTATATTAAGTGCACCTGTCCTGGCTATCTGTATTAGTTACACTAATGGGGCAGAAAAGGTTCCCTTAGATAGCAGGTGCAAAGAAAGACATATGAATATGTCCTTAAGAAATTGACAACGTCGCTATAGCTGAGAAAAAAAGGAACAATGGGAAAACGTAAGGACCATTTGGGTGTCCTGTGATGATACAATTCTTAAAACATTGCACACAAAATTTCAGTTGTTTCATGTACATTAGAACAATGCATTTTCAAGCTTGAGTTTAAAATATATCTACTAAAGGCTGGTCACTTAAACTCTAAGATTGGCAGATTCTTGTATAATTCCTAGTTTTACAAGGGGGAGGGGAGGGAGGGAGTGGAAGCATATTCGTTTTTTAAAAGGTTGTGAGACTTTGAAAAATGTTTTTTTTAAAGTTATAATAGGTGTGTTATAATAGGTATTATAATAGGTTTTGTTAGTAAATATGTCTACTCAATGCCTAGGTTAGTGGACTATTGGAGTTCTACACAATTTATACCAGCGGCAACCTCAATTATTTCTTAAAATATTTTAAATGACTTCAAGATAGGTCTTTGTTAAAAAATAAATAAAAAAAAAATCCTGTAGGGAGACTTTGCCACAAGCCTACAAAGATAGGGAGGACCCATCACTTCCCTTAAAAAAAATAATTAATTCAGGGTACAGTCGTAGAACCCTTATCAAAAATGTTTATGGTCTGGATAAGAAAGTAATTATTATATTGGTGTGGAGAGTAGGCAAGTTATAGAGTAGTAGTGTTACACCCAGTGGCAGTCAAATTTATTTGTGTCGAGACAAAAATATATTACCTCCTTAAGTCAAAAAGAGGAGGGGATTGGGGCTCAGCCTTGGAAAATTTAGTTACCATAGAAGATATTTTCAGAAGTTCTAGTCTGGAAACATCTTGAAAATTAACCTCCTATTCAAGATATTTGGAGTAACCCTCTTCCATAAAATGTTTGAAATGTGGATACCCCCAGAAGCTATTTAAATTCCTGAAAGGTGGCAAGATTCAAACACTTTACCAGCCCCACCACCCCACCCTCTGCACAAAATTCAAGAATAATTCCCAGTGTTTCTCATTCAGTGGTCCCTCTATACTTCTATGTTTTATTACATATGAAAGAAGGCACATTAAAGATGGAATGAAACTTATAAAAGGGTATAACATTTGTTTCTATTGATCTTTCCTGTGCCTTCTTTAATATATGACAAAATACAGGTACTTCAAAAAGCAAAAAGAGGCGTTCCTTAAAGAGTTATCTACTTCTATGTTGTGATACTATTGACTTGTCACCGGGTGTTCCGTTGAAGGAAGATAATGATTGTCACAACGTGGTATGAAAAATGTGTATCAATGCATATGGAATAAATCACAGTTTTAGAAGTAATACACACTTTAAGTTTTGTGGATAGTAAACTTTAAAGCTAAGTCAAATTCAAAGCGTGAGTTTTGATTTGCAACATGAAAACGGAACTTAGCATATTCATACAACACATAAAATTTTTCAAGATTGCAAACTTTTAAAATGGTGAGCTCAAAGTCTTATTTCAACTCTAAGCGTTCTTACAGTTTAATATCAATATAAAACAGCATTTGTACAATCAAATGTATATAATATTAAAAAAATTGCTTTCTCAGCAACTTTATTAAAAATTTATACGAAAACATACCAAATTATAAACATCAGCTTTGAAATTATATTTTCCATGCTATCTGGGAAAGGAATAAAATAAAATGAATATAATATTGTTAAAATGATTAATGGACCTCAAATATAGCAATACCACACAACAATAAACTCTCATTAGGTGTACTAGTGAAACTTTATTTTGTGTGGAAAAATTTGAGACATTTGTGTACCAAATAAATTGACAACTAAAGTAAAAGTTGTTTGCTTTATGTACAAATAAATCCGTATGATCTTTGAATAAACTATTCTCAAATATGCTCAACTTCCGTGGTGGAGGTAGTTTTTATTTATTTGTGGTATTTAGCATGCACTTTCTGAATCAGCACAAGAGTATTTCTATAAGCGAGAGCGAAAGGGCTTAACTATTTTGCTGGGAAAGGTATTTTCACATAACTTTCAGGGTTCTTTTACTTGCCACAATTTACATGGGACTAAAGGCATTACTTCCCCCATGAAGGAAGTTGTTCTACAGGTTTTCACCTCTCAATAAACATCTGTCAAAACCAGCCGTGTTGTAACCCACAAACAAAGTCCTGAGGTGAGCATTTTACTCTTAAGATCACCAATGTTGACGATAGAAGTAGTTGATCTTCCAGATATTTTTCCAATCAACACAATAAATATTTAAGTCCTATTTCATGAATGAATCATAAGATGCTGCTAAACATCTAAAACCTGGCCAAAAACTAGCACTGGACAGCTAAAAATTCAAACTAGGACTTTGTAAGCAGACATTTTTCACTTTTGGTTGAGTTTTTATCGAGTTTGAATGAAAATGAGTTGTTTTTTTGAGTTGGAATAGCATAGAACAAAATTTGTACAATAGATATTTCAGGTTAAATTTCTATTTCTATAATATATTCATGCAAAAACATGAGTTTTTTTCAGAATTTCTTTTGGGAAAATTTTTATAATCACACAAAATCAAGTTTTTAAATAAATTTAATACAAATTGTGCAATATTAAAAAAAAATTAAACAAAAGGAAATCTTGAAGGATTATATTTACTAATAGATATTATTTAAAAATTGAATACAATTGATCAAACTAGGAATTTTGGAGGACAAGATCAAAAATTCTGAGTTTTGTAAAGATAATAGAGTTGAGATCGAGCAGCTAATAAAATTTGATTCAATTCAAATTTTTGAGTACTAGCTCACCTCAAATTTAAAACTTTACAAACAACAAAATGCACAAAACTTCAGTTGAATATCATTAAGTTCTGAGATTGTGTAGTTAATATTTGAAAGAAGAGGGTGGCATCATGTGCACAGTGTAAAGTAGTGTACAGATCAATTATACTGTTATTAAGTCAAAAAACAAAACAAAAGGTTTATGATTCATTCACTTTTGAGATGCAATAATGTTAATACATATAAAATAAGGTCCAGGTAAGAGGGACCTTTTTTCGTATATCTCATAAATCAAAAAAGTAGTTACTCATAACCTGAGGTGGGCACCAAACAACACCTATGTTTGCCCAAACGTTCCCAGGTGCAGGCACAAATCAATGTGCATTGCAATAAGTTATTGTAATGCCATCTATCAATGAACCACTGAGCTTTTAGCCAGCCCAAACACTTTATATTGAAGCCAGTTCAATACTTTACTATGACCATGAAAAAAGTAATAAATGAGTAAAGAAATGAGTGGAAAAAATATTTGTCAATTAAGAATATGAGTATTATAATGGCTGCCGACCCTACACAGATAGCTATGAAGGCAAGCACCAGGAAATGGGTTAAAGAGATATACAATATTCACATTTAATTATTGGTTAAGATTTTTTTTACATGTATCCTGGATACTCAGAATTAGTAGTGCACAAAAAACAAGAGTGTTAGGTATTAATGAATCAATATCTAACAAAAGAAAAGAGGACGGGAAGAGTAAATTTAAATAAAATGAATCTGCATTCACAAAGAATAATAGAGGCAACCCATCCCATAGCATTTGACCAGCTAATGAGCTGTGGCCTCCTGACTCAGTGGCTCAAGTTTTATACTCGCAGACAAGTGGCAGCATAAACGCATGCAAATAGGAAAGTGAACAAGGATGGGGTAAGCCCTGCAGAACTGACGACCAACACTCAGACAAGCGTGCAAGTGTATGTATACTTCATTCACGGTAGGAATTACTCTCTGAAAGGTCCTTTTTCCTACCAATATCCTACTATATAATAGATTTCTGGTAGGGAAAAAGGCCTTTCAGAAAACAATTCCTACCTTGAACAAACTTTATAGGCATAGTAAGTTTTGGATGGTGTCTTACCTACAACAGGGTTAACTGGTGTGAGGGCTGTGTATGACCTTGAACCGTTACCCTCTAGCAGTGAAAGCATGAAATGAAGACAGTTAGTGGCTGCAGTTATTCCTTGTGCGACTCGTGTGAGTTGAGATTCAAACATATTGCACATGTTGGCTCCAATGTATAACAACAGTGCAACAGTACTGTTATCACTATTTCTAAAAATATGTATTTTGAGGTCGTGAGCTTCTCAACTTTGAAACAGGTATATTATGACTTACTTTTCTTTTGTATTTAGAAATATAACATGCTGATTAAACTAAACCAAAAGCTTAAAAAACAATTAAGTATATAATAAAAAAAAATATTAATAATAATATGATTGTTATAAACTAATTCAAATTATTGTCCACTTCAATATTAATTCTTTCGCGGTATAAAAAAAGTTGTTAACAAGACCCCATTTCCTTTGGAGTCAAGTGCATATATTGAGAAATACAACTATAGACGGATATATATCAATATAGAAATTATGATGTTGATAAACCATTCTGTCTACTCCCACCCCTCCAGAGCTCATTATACACATACAAATGGTGAAAATAAAATAATATGTTATAATTTTTACAGCAATAATTCTCTATACACAAATTCACTTTGGTTTATCTTTATAAGATACAATCAATATTGGTGTAAAAATAATATGTTAGTTTCTAAAATCTACGCTTAGCATCATATGGAAATACCATAAAATAAAATTGTTCAAGTATTTGTGTTCAAGGGTTTAAGAGAAAAGTCAATGGGATCATTATGTAAATAGTTTTCTTCTTGAAAATAATTATGGCTACTTCAGTTCTTTCAACACATATGTGATGCAGCCCAGAAAAACATGCCAAATATAGCTCAAATAAATTGTTTGGCAGAGTGTGAAATGTCAATTCGGGTTGAAATTGAAGGTTTCTAGATTTCAACGCCATCTGTTAATTCGAAACGTTAACTACAATCGCAACCAGTAAATAGGATTACCACAACACTAATAATAAAATAAATCTAACTTTAAATAAGGTATTGCATGGGAAATGAAACCATGCATTAAACTTTGGCTGCCATTTACCAAAAATTGGTAAAAATAAATATTGATGTTTGAAATATTATAAAAAGTAATTTTAATGCCAGAGAGATACAATTTTTTAATGTTCAGAATTAAGTTTTATATTAGTAGGAAAAAACAAACAGAAAATGATTTTTGCAACATGTGCCATGTTTTCCTGAGCCACTTCACATATTTTAAAATTCATATGTAAAAAAAGAGCATGATATCTATATAATGTACACAATACCATTATCAATTGGTTATTTCAGTCATGAGGGAAAGTGTTTCATTGGATCACAAGATGAGTTGTAAGTTCTATGGGAGATTGTCAAACAGTCAATTCAAGATGAAGTTTTCATTTATAATAGCTTTGTAAATATTTAATATAGTTTATAAACAATGTAAATAATTATAGAAAAATTAGTTACAGACCTTATACCATTTTATAAGCCAGTTTAATCACGAGTGGTTATTGTCGAGTAATGAATGGTGAGCGCTTCTATACAAATACAACCAAGTAAAGTTTATATGCTTCGTAGTAATGTTCATAAACTATTTTTAAAACAAACAACCGAGCTTTATCAACACAAGGTTGAGTTATCTGTGATTCAACAGCATCTTTGATGGATAATCGATTAAAAAGAGTTATTTGGAAGGTACATTTTCCCGTTCTGTTAAACATTTCCTTTAAAATATTATAGCTAGTATATGATATTCAGTTTATTGTAGAAAGTAATTGACTTTCTTGCAAATTTCAACAAGCGTGTGAAAAAAAATCACAATCATAAGTTAATCAAACATTTTCATATATATCTATTTAAAGTTTGAAACATTAAATAAATCAAAGCGAGATAAATTTTTTCTTGGCTTTTTTTTAATCAAACAATGTGGTTAACATTCAAAACTTATGTTTATTCTTATACTATACATATAAGTTAGGACTTCAGATTTTATAAGCACAAAAAAAAAAGACAAATGATAACATAAGCTACTCAAAATCGATGTGTAGGGATGAAATAATTAATATTTATATTTGTACGTGTAATACTAATAAGTTCCTTTGCATACATATATGACACACTGGTTTAGAGTCAGATACCAATACCATAATGTGTTTTCTGACAATCAATACCAATACTGAATAAAATGTACCAATATGTTTTAATTAGTCCTACTTTTTGCTGGAAAGTTGGTAATTAAATAGTTAAAACTCTCAAATTAATACCTATGTTTGTGGGAAAGTCACTTTTTAAAATGTATATTTAAATAGAGATGAGGCTCAAATATCTTAAGAAAAGGCAAATGAAAATAATAGATTAGTTGTTTAAGTTCTACTATTGAATCTAGAGCTGCAGTTAAATCATTTTGTTATGTAAATAACAACTCACCGACTTTATATAAACTTTATTAAAAGTGTTGTAAGCCAAGAAGGAAATATTGCGCATAACTTTAAAATCTCAGCTTTGGCAATTTGTCAATACAAATTGAATAGAAAGCTTGTTAGTGTAAATTTAACAAAGAGAAAAATGCATCCTAAGCACAATGAGCCAACACGAGTGCTAGAGTTATGGCAGTAAAAGATAATAATCAAGCAACCTTTTGAAATATTACAAAATATTCAAAACTTGTTAAATATTTTAATAGTGCAGGACATTTGTCAAATTTCAAACGTTCTTCTAAAATGTTTTCAAATATGCAAATGAAATTGTGTGTATCAAAGTCAGTTTTGACTTTTTGAAGATACCCCTGCCAAGTTTGAAACACTTAAGTTTCAAAAGTTTCCCTTACATGTCCAGGTTTCCTAGACCAAAATATATACCTCCCCCCAGTATTTTAAATATTAAAAGCTATAAATAAGAAACGTTAATTTCTTTGTTTTCTATTAAATTCGTGATGTTGCGTTATGAAACGATACAACATATGAGACGGCTATTTCCCCACTTTTGGCCCCTACTTGCAAATAACTTAAATATGCCTTTGTGAGTCCAACCGGTCTATAACCCAAGCTGGCTCACTGTAAGACGCCAGCTACGGCCCGTTCTCTCAAGAGTGTGGCCGGTCCACAGAGGAATCTCTCCGAAGCAGTGCATGGGCAATGTGAGTTTTCCAGTGTTGGACAAACGTGCGTCTTTAACTAACTAAGACCAAATCTTATTGACAGCTATCGGTGGGGTGTTGGTAGAAGCTGATAAACATCCTTGCATTTACATTTGTCCTGGCTTTGTCGGCATTGAGCTTTATTGTTTCTTTAGCGCTTTGTGAGATTAATAACACAATGCATCTATTAGGTTTATGGTAGGAATAAACCTTTTTAGAAAATACAAACATTTTACTTTGCTGTCATTGTTGAAAATTTTTACTATATTATAGGGATGGGCCAAATCCCATATTTTTTGAATCCAAATACTAAAATTTATTTCAAACCTTGAATCTAAATTCAAATCCTCAAATCTTAAAAAAAAGTACGGTTTTGGTTAAGGTGAAATAGTTAAAATTTAATTTAAAAAAAGGTTGTTTAAAGGCTAGGTGTCGGTGACAAATGATATGATTGAAAAAATGTTGATTGCAAATATCAACATCACTAAAATTTATATTTGACAAATTAGGAGAAGAACATGTTTAAAAATAAAAATTTCCTCATCATGCTTTCAAAATTAATGAGAGTAACTACTATAACAAATGATAATAAACCAACTTATGAATATATTTTTTGGAACATTTATGCGACTTTTATACAAATTAATCTTTACATTCTACTCCTATAACAATGTATCTTCCTCCCTTTGTTAAGACGTTTCAAGGGAAAATAAATCCCCCACACACGACAATAGTAAAAACCCAATTAAGGTGGACAGGAAGTGGGGCTAACCTGTTACAGTGATGTAATGAGGAGAGCCAACAATAGTTGCAGCCCCTGCTCCGCCTTGTTCTGCACCGGCAGATGCAGCCTCCGCGCCGCTGCTAACTACCACTTGTGCCGTCACTTGGGAGGCTCCACCACTGCCCACACTACCGTTGGAAGCACCACCGCCGTTTGAATCCTCTGGGCTGTCTAAGGACACTTCAATACTCCCGTTCTACAGCAGAGATACATTTATGGATTGCTATTAGATTTATTTTATTCAACATAGCCAAGTTATGTTGAAGTTTTCACATACATACTATAAAATCTATTCCAAACAAATTAGATGGTGTTGTTGCATTAGTACTATCTAACTGAATTTTATTTATCTTACCTTTCTAATATGGGAGAATAATTAAAAGAGCAACTTTTTATCCTATCAATCAATTTTCATTCTGGTTAATAGCCAACTACCTTACATACATTTAAAACATCCGGCCTGGATTCACTAATGGGAGTTAATAGTTGCACCGGCGCAAGTTTGAAAGATGTGTTCAAATCCCTATTCACTAGAAGAACTAGGCACAATTTGAGAACAAAGTTGCATCTTTTATTTGCCACCACTCAAGAGTAGGTGCAACTATTAAAACATGATTGTCACTTCAATAAATTTAAATGGCAGAACATTATTGTAATGGCTTGGAATACAATTAGTTAACTGTAATTCAACTAATAATAAAAAAAATTATGTCTGTCAAACACAAAATTTGTTTCAATCCTGATAGTGGTAAAAAAGCAATTACTTACCTTTTATTGTTGAACTTTTATAGTCAAACAATGCAATGGCATTTATTGTATTATTACAAAACAAAACATCAAACAAAGCCACGAATTGTGTAATCTTTGTCTAGAGCCAAAGAGTACAACGACATCTTGTCCCCAAATATGGTGGTTAGTATAGCTTTAAAATAGGTTTTAAATTTTTCATAAATATTTTATCAATATAACTTAAGATTTAAACTAATAATATAAATAAATACTAGATAATATACTAATTTTGTTTTTGTAAAGCACCCAGAAAGAGGCCGCTTCTAATCTTATTTTTAGTTTATAAGCAAAATGTTTAAAAATCTTTGTATATGCTGTCATTTTAATTAGAGATTTAAAATAAAGTATCCTTTACTTTGATAGTAAATTCTTCACAAGGATTGGTCAAAAAGAGCACAACTGATGACGTTTATGGCGACGTCACCATAAGCTTGCCACCAGTTTGTGAATACAGAAATGGAGCAAATAATATAGCACATCTTCGAGAGTATCTTGGATGCAAAGTTGTGCCATTTCTAGACTTGCGCCGGAGCAGAATTGCGCTCGTTAGTGAATCCTGGCCCTGAATTATTTAGCGTGTGTGAATGGTGTTAGAAAATGATTGGTAGCTTAGGCCAAACCTGTTTCAGCCTTGGTGCATCATTTTCTTTTATCATTCATTAGAAGGAAGAAAGTGGAATCTATATCATTGGAATTTTATTTTTAAAAATACACCCATATTCATTCAGTCATTAAAATTTAGTTATTGGCCAAAAGCAAATGAAGAAAAAAAGTACTATGATACGATGGTTGGTTACATCTTAAGTGTGTATCCAAGAGGATTAAAAACCATTATTACATCCAAGTAAAGTCTATAGCCCAACCCATTCAATGCAACTTCCATGGGATTGAACCAATTTTGTATATGAGGGAGAAAGAAATTGTTTAGTTACTGCACTAATTTATCTGAATAACTGTATTTGACATAACTTCCTAACACAAGACATCACAACTTTTCAAACCCTGCCCATATTTCTTCACGTCTACAACAATTAAGATTATAAACCAGTAATTCAGTGTTAGGGAGTCCTGCTATGACTAATTAACTGGTTAACGAATTAGTCAACCTATCATTGTAACGCCCAGCACACATTTCTTTAACAATTAACCCTTTTTTAAGCAACACAGGCATTTCATCTTAATGAACACTATACCAGTTTTTGGTATTGGTGTGTTTAAAGTTTAAAACTTATTAAGTGATTTCAAGTTGTGTAGTTATTTCCTTTCTACAGGCCCATTGTTTACTCGTCGGTTAAAAGTTTTGAGCAATTTCGAGAATTTGGTAGTAACCATTTTGATTCAGGATATATAAGGATTTTGAAACATATCTCAAACCAATCCACACCAAGGGCACAGATTTGGCCATCATATAGTTTTCCAGAACAAGACCAATCCATACTATTCAGAATGACATCCACTCTTGTAATTTATTACAGTACCATATTCTCGATTTCCAATGTGGTATCTTTTAGTGATCTATACTACACTAGTCACAATTATCAGGCCTAAAGTAGTGGCATTCTGAACAGGTTAACTGAAAAACCAGATGACACAAGATCTGAGTGTAAATAATTAGTGTATTATTTAGTGAAAGGGAAGGGAATAGATATAAATGCAAAGAGATACAATTTTGGCCTTCACCAAGAATCAAAATTGGGACCGTAAGATTAATAACCAGACAGTAAATTAGATGATATGAGATTATGGTATATATTTTTTATGTTTGAATACATGCAAGGGATTTTTAACTGTGTTTTAGTGATTGTTTTAATACATTTTGTTTGCGCATTATTAGGTTATTCCTACCCAAGCCAATATTAAGATATATTAGAGGAGCCATACATACATCTTCATTTTCTTTTAATCGATCTATATCCTAAGTAATCTACTAAAATGAAAAATCTTTCTTGGTATTTTCAAAGATTAAGTTAGTTACTTTTTGTAACATTTTCAGCTTACTATGCATCTCAATCCTATATTTCTACATCCTTATTCATAGATGAGTTTTACTTTAAATAATTTCATTTAATACTACACCACTTTTTATACAAAATATTTTTAAAAACAGTATTTTCTCTAAGTTTTAGGTCTATTTACTAAAGATTTTTTTATGAGTTGAAATGCCAACTAGGATAATTAATGTTCACTGAAGGAGTATGTATTTACTTTAATTCATTTTTAAATTTGGGCATTTAAAGGCATTATTATATTATTTAATTTGTATAGATATTTTGTGTTACAGTCCTGAATAGTTTTATTATTATTATTATTATTATTATTAGCACCGCGTCTTACTACCCGTTCGGGTTATACGCACTTACGCTAATGTGTAATGGTAGGGTGATTGTGAGATGAAATGAAGGACCTACAGTTTAACGTGGAATCCGAACCACGGTGGAGACCTGGCATTCCTCACATTCACAAGATGTCTTGTCAGAGGTGAAGGAAGGGTTTGGTAATCAGATAAATCTTTGCCGGGACCTGGGATTGAACCCCGGCCGCCAGCATAGAAGTCTGAAACCTTACCCCTGGACCACCAGGTCACCAATATAGTTTTGTTTTATTTCAAGATGATACGATTTGGCTGGACTGATTACAAGCTTAAATGATGAGTATTTAGTCTTTAAATATTGGAACCAAAGCCCTAACAACCCTTTTATGTTTGCTTTGAAATTCGTTGAATGTGTTTCTGTATGTATATATATATATATATAAATAAAATGAGATTATATATATAGTGCCTAGTTTAATACTTTATTACAACATATACATGGTTTGAGGAAAATAATGGCAAAAAAATTTGAAATGTACATAGTATATGTTTGTATCTAGATGAAGTTTCATCGAGTCTCAATGGTAGCTAGTGTTACTTAATGTGTAACATATTGCATGGTTACCCCAGACAATGCTATTCTTTGCTGCAAACTTAATTTTTTTTCTTCTGAGCCAATTTTTAATGAATTTTAAAAACCGTTATCAAAGAATATAAAATTCCAGCTTCGAGATGCACATGTTTGTGCCCAGGAGTTACTAATTTTAAAATGTCAGCCCTTCTGCGTACGGTATATATCGTGAAATGCTCATGACAGACAAACTCTTCTTAATTTTGATTAATAATATGGAAACATATTATGTATATAAAATAATATGAAATATAAGTTGATTGTCTTCAACTAAATAATTTTCAAGGTTATTTATACCTAGGACTTTCTAATGAGCAGATTTCAAGAATTCAGCTTTTAGTGAAACCTAATATTCCCTCTACTACAACCATGTCGCAACGCAAGACTTGAGCCAAGAATAATTATCGATGACATATATAATTATATATATTTTTAGCACCAGGTTTTACAACCCATTCAAGTTGCTTATGCACTAGTTACACAGATGGTTTTAGGGACTAGGAAGGTCATATCTAAAGGAAGTGTACCCATACTTCCATGAAGGGAAAGTGAAAAAGAAATTTGAATAAAACCACCTTAAGTACACTCGATCGAGACTGGAAGGGACTAGGAAGGTCATATCTAAAGGAAGTGTACCCATACTTCCATGAAGGGAGAGTGAAAAAGAAATTTGAATAAAACCACCTTAAGTACACTCGATCGAGACTGGAACGTCAATTTCTCTTTCCTCGGCAGATTAGTCTGCTATAAGAGTAGCACTTTAGACCATGTGGCCACTGAAGAGCTGACAAATAGCTTAGTTTGTCAGTAAAATTGTGGTACCTTCAACAGTTATATGTATTGACAAGAATGACTGCACACACATCATGTCTATATCCAAAGCCAGCCTATCGAGGCAGACTGGCCTGGGTTAGAAATTCGGTAACCCATAATTTCTGTAAGAATATGCTCACACATTTAATTAAAACTCACGCTCAGTCAGTAGCGTGTCTGTCTATTGAGCTAAGGATCCCAGGTTCAATTCCTGGGATGGATGAATTTTTTTTATCAATAGTAAAATGTGAGTTTCCCCTTTCATAGTGATGAATTAATGGCCGAGGGCTGGGTGTTGTGTCTGTTCAAGATTTGAGTTAGTTTCTAAGTTGTCTACTGATCAGTTGGTTTAGAAAGTGTATGTTTAGTATTTCAAATAAATGAAATGAAATAAATTAAAAGTGACTCCTCGGCTCGTGTCCTTAAATGTGTATCAAGTTGTGGATAGCTCAATGGGCAGTGTGGGACAGAACTTATAAAAAAAAAGCCCTAAAAGTATATGATTGACACGTGAGATTATTGTTTACTTAGTAGCTATCAGAAACACATCCACTGATGAATTGGACGGAGTTATGCAATAGGAGACCAAGTGTCAATTTTTAAAATTAGACGATTGTAACACCATCTTGTGACTAATGGTCCAAACTATCATTAAAAAAATATAAATCTTAATTTATTTGCACGTGCTGCGATCTATTGAGGAAAAACCTAAGTGCCAGCACTACAATCGAGCTTCCCTTATTTTGCAATGATAGACCAAGTCACATCTGGTGTGCAATGGTAGACCATGCAACATGTAATAATGTATTTTAGACTTGTATTCCTCTTTGGTTGTGTTCATGCTTGAAAGCTGTTATTCTATTTTGAATATTTATGTTATGAGTGTTTAGTAAGAGGATATTAACTTAAAAATGAGTGATGTAATATCTTCAAGGACAAAGAAAATTTTGGGTATGCTAGGAGTGGAATATGGTAAAAATAATTTTGAAATTGACAATGGAAAATTGCTGGAGAATCGCCATGAACAAGATAATGGTTTCGAGGTTAGTTTTTATTATAGTATTACAAATTATAATTATTAAATTAATTTTAATTACATGGATTCTTAGCTTTTTTTATTCTAGCCTATTAGATTAAAATTAATTATAATCTAACAATATGATTTCCAAATCACGTTATTTTGAGATTAAAATAAGTTAATCTTACAAAAATTAACAAAATAAATTAATAAGAATTTGGTTAAGGATTTGTTTAGTCGTTTTTAACATTATTTATTTTGTGGTTGTGTGGATATTTGTATATTTGTAGTATTATTCCAGCAGTTAGTAAAGTAGTGTTAATGTATATAATTATTATTTTTGTAGGCCTGTACTTCATTATCTCCTTTGCTTCCTGTACCATTTACTGCTGCTGTACAGCTGGATAATGGAAATTCAGGCTCTCATTCCAACACCTATCCTGATGTTGAGCAGATAAACTACAATGAAAATATAAAAACACTTAATGGAGTTATTATTGAGAATAATGTAACTACACTTTGCAGTGTTGAAGAAAACAACTTTGAATCTTATTTGACTATGATTAGTGAATCAACTCCAGATCAGAGTGATTGGGGTGTTCAAATAACTAATGGACAGAACAAGAACAAGGACATAATTACTGAGTTTGAGGGACTTGACAATTCTTATTCACATCAAAATAATTTAATTAAAAATACGACTAATATTATTGAAACGACTACTGAGGAGAATGCTGAAAACAGGGATACAGGCAAATTGAAAGAGACTAATTCTTTAATTTTTTGTGATGGAGAAAGTACCGTTAATGATTTAGTTGTGGCTCATCAATCTTCTCAGGGTGGAAATACTAAAGATTTTAAAAATACCAGTGAAAGCGTTGAAATAATGCAAAGTGAAGGTAGGCCAAAAAAAGGTCGGAAAAGAAAACATGCCAGTCAGACTAGGGAAATAAAAAAGAAAAAAAGAAATACGAATAACAGATACATTAATACCAAAGGTACAGAAGTAGATCCTAAGGAATTCAGGGACTACCACTGTAATTGCAAATGTAACGAAAAATTAAGCATCGAAGAAAGAAAAAACGAGTTCTCAAAGTTTTGGAGTATTGGAAGCTATGAAGCAAGGGCGTTAATGTTAGGTGTGATGATTTCACAACGTAGTATTACAAGAAGACGGTCAAAGGTATCAGAAAAAAGGATGAATACCAGAACATATCATATTTGTGGAGTCATAGTTTGTAAGACATTTTTCCTGCAAACTTTAAGGATTTCTAGTTGTGTAGTAGACAAAGCACTCAAAAAAATTAAATCAAATTTCGTGGTCAAGGATAACCGAGGTAAAGCTGGTGGACACAATAAATTGGAGGAGTGTAAAACTAGAGAAGTCATCGATCATATAAACAAGTACCCTCGATATGTATCCCACTACTCTCGTTCTCAAACAAAACTGGAATTTCTACCGTCTGATACTACTTTACCCCTAATGTATAACATGTACTCAAGTGAATACATAAATCCTGTCTCCTTCAGTACATACCAAAAGATATTTCTAACAAAGTTTAATTTAAAGCGGAAGAAGTTAAAGAAGGATACTTGCAATCTTTGTGATTCTCTACACTCACAAATACAGGCTTCTTCTTCCCAAGAACAAAAAAATAAACTTGAAAATCAACACAAAACTCACATTGACCTGGCTAAAGCAGCTCAAAAAATGATGTCAGATGATATGAAAAAAGCGAAAGAGTCTAACAACACTTTGGAATGTCTCACCTTTGATCTAGAAAAAACCCTACCATTGCCTCGAATACCAACTAATATAGTGTTCTATAAACGGCAGTTATGGTTTTATAACTGTGGTATTCACAATGGATCAAAAAACAAAGGTTTTTGCTATGTGTGGGTTGAAGGGGATGCAGGAAGAGGAGCGCAAGAAGTGGGATCATGTTTAAGAAAATACATTAAAGAAAACATCGGAAACACAAATACAGAACTAGTGCTATGGTCAGACTCTTGTGGCGGCCAAAACCGCAACATAAAAATGGTTTTGTTTCTAAAGAGCGTTTTGGATGAACATGAGTCTCTGCAAGTGATAACACAACGTTTTCTTGTCTCAGGCCATAGTTTCCTACCAAATGATTCTGATTTTGGGGATATTGAGTGTGCTCTTAAGCTCCAGCAAAGAATTTACCTCCCAAGTGATTATATTTCTATAATGGAAAAATGCAGGAAAAAAAATCCCTTTATAGTTAAAAAAATGACAAAAGAAGATTTTTTTAGTTCTGAAGATTTAGAGAAGTCAATTACAAATAGAAAGAAAGACATTAATGGTGACAAAATTAATTGGCTTCACTGTCGAGAGATTCAACTTAAAAAAGCTAAACCATTTTCTATTTTTTTGAAAACTGACCTCAACCAAGAAATATCAACTGAAGTGGATATTTCAAAACAACAGGGACGACCAGCGAAACAACGAAGAATGTTCAATGTACTTCTAAAACCCCTTTGGCCAGAAGGAAAGCCGATAAGTACCCCAAAATTAAATGACCTGAAGTCACTTCTGCATTTGATCCCGAATGATTGCAAATATTTTTACAAGAAACTAATTGGTAGCCCCGATATTACTGATGACATTGATGGATTCAGTGGAGAACCAGATTTTGAAATTGATGAAAATTATTAGCTTGTTTGTTGGAAATAAAATGTATATAAAGAGTGAAATATTTTATGTATAATAACATGTCATAAAAAGTATTTGTAGCTGCCAAACTATTTTAATATCAGTGACAAACATAAAACAAAGATAATATTTTACATGTAAAAGATTCAATAAATTTTTCTCGAGATAAATACTAAAACTATTTTCTAGTTTATTGTTAAAATATAAACATTGAACTTAAGTTTTTGTTTATTAATAAAATAAAGATTATAATAGTCTATATGTATAAATAATTACACTGTATGATTTTGTTTATCTAAAACTATGTACCATACATTACTTTTTGTATTATGCATTCAGAGACCAAATGCCAAATGGTTGTTGGTCTACTATTGCGTAACGTTGAATTGTGTTAATATAATAAAGCAAATATAAGCTAAGCACCATTTAATTTAAAAAGTGTTATTTAAATCCATATATAAAGCAAAAACACACTAAAACAATTAATTTTCTATATTATTCTTTCAAATTAATACCATTAATGATTGGTAGCAGTGTCATAAGTACTTTTAAATTAGTGTTTTGTAAAACCTTTCATTTCTCAATTCAAGTCAACTGGCGCTTGGTCTACTATTGCATAACTCCATCCAATTGAGGTCCGTTTTTATTCTCCTGCTTGTCCATGGTTGTGTTGTGTTAGCAAAATTGGTTGAGTAAATCACTCACAGCAAGATATTCTACATTCATTAATAGGACAAGCGGCAATGGAATGCTAAGCCAAAGGTCACAGGTTCAATTCCAGTGTCCTGGTCTCATTTTTAAATTATGTGTAATATATATTTTAAAATTTTTCCATGTGAGTAGAAATGTGTTTATCTTAGGTAGGAGTGGGTGTATTGGTGTGTTAATAGTCAAGAGAGTTTGCAAGCAGTGTGTTGATTTAATTTACAGAAAATGAGTTTGGAATTTATTAGTGTTATTAATATTTTAAGGAAATTAGATTGTTAATATAAACATTAATTAATAATAGTCACAAATCTTTCAAACACTAATTAAGTGTAGCCAGCACATTTTAACCAGTTAAAGAACCTTGTCGAAGCAGTGCAAGTGTGCCTGCCAGTAACAACACCCTCCTAATTTCTGCTACATACTTAGCCAGGTTTGTAGAATCTCAGGTGATAACACCTACCGTGTTATCATGTTAATTTGACACGTTATCAGTTTAAGGCTCTAGAATATCAGCCCGAGCCGTCCTACATGGGATTCCAATAATAAAATCAATATTTTGATACTTTTAGATTGTGCAAAAGATAACAAAACAACACACATTTAGACAAGCTTTTAGAATCAATAATGTATAAGATACCATTAAAATCTGTGATTATGTCAAGCAGGAATTTATATAAAGACTGATGTAATTACTAAATGAGTAAACCTACAAGACTGTATCTAGCAAAATAATTATTAATTCATATAACTAATTTGATATATTTCCCTAACTTAATTTTTTAATAGCTCTTAATTTTAAAATTACTGTATTAAAATATTTTGATTTCCCTTAAATAATGTAGTATATGCAAGAAAAACAAGAGAGAAAGAATTGGAAGTTTTAAGGTGTAATTTTGAACAAAAATGTATTTCAGCAGAAAAATCAGGCTATGCAAATACCAATTTTACCTACAATAGAATCGATACAAGCCCTGATACCACGAACAAAACCAAAGTGTATATGATCCTTTGAGGCACTTCTTGAAGCAGAACTAGAGTCACTCGGCGTAAGAACTAACCTCCAAACAATTAATCAGAGCTGCATTTAGATATGTGGTGCCCTTAAAAAGTTGATTCTATCACTACTTCCACAATTCAACTAACCAACTTAAAACAAAGATTCCAGTGGTCTTACTACTACTACTACTACTAATAATAATAATAATAATATTACATTATATTGGCAAAGTTAATGTAATTTTTTTAATAATGTCTTTGTGATTCAGTCTGATTTGATAATGAGGCATGGTGTGAGAGCAAGAGGAAGGATATATTAATCGATGACACAAAGTTACACCACTATTTTATGATTTAATTTTCTAGAAGATGGTGAGATACTAATGGAGTGGGGAACCAACCATAGAATGGGTCATTCCTCCCCTCATTGCATTAAAATAAGAAACTGACTAATACAATTATTTATAATATGATAAGGTAGTTAAAGAAATATTCTGAGCTCCAATAATGTTAATTATTCTTTTGAATCTGGGCACTTTTCCTATTTTATTTTCACAGTGTGACATAGTTTTCTGCCTGTCTGAAGTAGTTGTGTAGAGGGTAGTAGGTGGAATTATGATAAACAAAAATTACAAGCTAAATATGTAAAGACAATAAGAGTCTTTAATGCACAAAGTTTGGTTGGAACTAATTTGTTTGAATTTTATCGACCGAGCATGTGAATACTTTAAACCTTTTCCTACATTTAATGATTAAGAATGAAAATATAGAATATATAGAGGGGATGAATGGATTTAGTAAAGGAGAGAAGAAAGGGTAAATGTTATTTTTTGTTTTATTAAATTATAATTTTTTAAATACCTACTAATCTTAAATGACAGGATTTTATACCAATTTATTATTTTTATCAGCTAGGGTTACTGTATGAGAGTCTATATTAAGAAAATGCACCAGGATTCATCTAAAGTATATTAATTACTTAGTGGTGGGAAAATATCCTTGGTGTAGTTAATCAGGCTTCAAACAAAATATTCCAAGCCAAAGCCAGGCAATTACTTACAGTCTTATTTAATTTGTATTTAGATGTCTTTATTTATTCTGGTGAAGTTAAGGTGTAACACCTCAAAGCTAGTTATTTTATAGATAGCAAGGAACTTTTAAGTAAGTTATACAAGTTATTTAAACCATTCTCATGTATTTACTGTGTAGGGAAAGTCCTGTGCTATGCAAATGCCATTTTTGATTGGTAATATCATGACTTATAAGATAAAACTAATAATATAGTAAAACGTTGTCATTGTTGACAGCAGAAAAGGGTTTTTTATTTTCTAAAGAGTTCCATCCTACCAGAATCCTACTATGCATCTGCCAAATTGATTTGTTTTTCCTTTAGTTCCTCTGATCTCTATCTAAGGTACTTTCATAAGCAAACAGACATTTTGATAGCGGTAGATTATCAGCACTTTTAGCAATATTAAATGTGTTATGGTAGAGGCAAGTACATATTTTATTTATGGTCCCCCACCACCCCTTCGAACATCAAACTTTTTTCTACCCTTATCTTAATAAATTTCCACTGATAACTGTTCCATGTGAAAGTCTATAAAGAAACTCTACTTAGAACATATTAAGTAAAAGATAAGCATAAGATGCATAAATTATTAAAAAACTAAAAAAACTTGGTTCTGTATAAAATATATATTTTTATCTGTAAAAAAATCAATCATTTTTTCCATACTTGTTGCAATCTCTTTTTTGCATAAACAGTGTTGTATTACTAGGAAATCTATATTTTTCAATTATGCAACAACAAAAAAAAACCTGTTTTTAATTTAAATTTTGTTGTTGGTTCATATTAGTATTGGGAAGAACATTTTGCCAGTGAAAACTCTAGATATATTATTTAATGCCCACCAATGTGTCATAGTTTACTATTAATATATATTTATATAAAAAAAAGGAATGAAGAGCTATATGATATAAAGAAAGGGTTAAATTTAGAGAACATACAAAAACAAGGCTAAAATTACTTGTTAATGAAAATCACATATGATTTTATGATAAATGACTATTTAGAAACGAGTCGAAAATACAACAGTATAAACTTTATTTATTAATATGATGCAATGACAAGGACAAAGTAACTTTGCTGTTAATTTGTCTCTGTAGTACACCCCCCCAATAAGTATATCCAAATATTTTAATAACACTGAGTGATGGATGACTAAAGAGCTAAAAATGATAGTGAAGCTAAGGAACACTATATTGCTTTATCAAAAGCCCATATTTAATAACAATATATAAACATGGAGGGATTAAGACAAAAGTTTATGGATGCCATATTACGTTTAATTTGTGGTAGCACTAAAATGTATAATATTTCAGTAAGACACCAAAAACACTATAGACTTATTGACTATATATGATTTTATTTTCCTCTAGTTCAAAAAATAAAATAGTGTTTATATACATACTATCTTTAAAGGCACAAATTGTTTAAATAAACGTTTTAATAAAAAATTTAGATGGTTTTTCCCTTGAGCACATATCCCCACTACGTGAAAGCCAAACATGCGTAGAGGTGTGTCAACACCATTATTACTGGTAATATACTGTAGTGAAACGCTAACGCACTCCCCCGCTCACAGACGTGATATCTATAGACTGCTAAAAAAGCTTATCAGCGATGAGTCAAAGTGAACTGACCTGCTGCAAGGATTGATGACCGACAGGTGTAATAGTGACAGTGTTGGCGGCGGCCGCTGCTGCTGCGACGATGGCCTGGACCTGCGAGGGATTGGTGACCACAGTGACAGTCGCAGCAGGACTGAGGCCCGCTACCCCTCCACCTGGTTGCTGCTGGTTACCGGGCCTACCCCCACCACCTTGCCCTGAGCCTGCCTGTTGGACGTCTACGGGAGCCACCGATGACGCCATGCTGAATGCCGACTGCTGTGTCGTCGTCATGGTGACGGGATCTCCTCTACTGCAACCTCGAGTCTCGCCTGCTGCTAGAACACAAAAGGGTGGGGGTGATGCTGCCGCTCTTTACAAGGAATTTATTTTATTTTGGGCTTTGATGTTTGGCGAGAAGGGAGAGGACATTTTTTTGTGTTCAATTTTTGTCATATTACTATGCTATACTATTCTTTGTTATATCATGTATTTTTTGAAAAGACGAAAAAATCAAATAAAAAAATCAATATTTTAGTACCCAATTTAGTTTTAAAATCAGCTATTTGCATTTATATATAACCACAATTAGTCATACTTTGTAAATATGTGCATTTGCTATCTTCTAAGATAATTTTATTTGGAAATCCTTGCCCACATTGATTTGCCTAAAATAATTACCTTTTGAAAATCATAGAATTAAAGAAAAATCTAAACAGTTTTTATACTTTTTGAGACAGCCAGAAAGTTTTAAATAAACAATATTATAATATTGAATAATAGAAAAATCTAACATCTTGCTTGCATATTGTACATTCATTTGTATAAAATAAAATCTGTTTATATTTATACAACACATTATATTCAGGTAGAAGTTTTTACAGATTCTAATATTTAATCTTATAAAACAATTTACAACTTTGATTTTTCCATTTAAAAGTAGTGCTACATAATAAATTATTTACAACATATTAAAAATGTAAAAGTGGTGTTTTAGTGTAACTTTATTCGATATTTTTCAGCAAAAGCAGTAAAGATAATAATATAAATTCCCATATTTCTTTTGAAACTTATTACATAAATTAGGTTAGCCTCTAGGAATAATGATGTATGTATACAATTATAAACATTTATTTTAGTAAATGTGCCTATTTTACAAGATAGCAGAAACAATAAAATACTAAAAAAAGTTGATAGTAAAAGTATTTATTAATAAAGGATAAAAGTAATGTGATAAACCAAGAGAAAAAGACTTCAATGTAGTATTTTTTTAACTTGTTCTATTGAAAAATGTCTCAGTTAATACTTTGAGAAAGTCTAGCACACCAAGAGAATGACAGTTTTTTTATAATCCATTCCTGTATCGATGCTGGCATATTCTTTGTTCATACAAAGAAATTGCTCATAATGTTCAATGAAATAAAAAAAAAAACACTAAGAAATTAGTTTTAGTCATTTGCAATTTTAAGGTATACAGAATGAATGACACACTTAAGCCCGGCTAGCAAACGCAATAGCACTTAAGAGGCGGAGGAGCATGTCCTGGGCTAGGTCAGTTATATTTCCCATCAGTGAATTAGAGATATTTCAGCACCTGCTGCCTCGAGTAGTTAAGGATAGTTAGCAATCATAGTGAATCTGGTAGAAATAATACTATTAATAACTGAAGCAGTGACTCAGAAGTCCAGGGCATTAACCTCAACTTTCATTTGGTTGCTGTTGACAGGAAGTAGACTTCCAGCAAGTTCACTAGGGGTGATTTTTACATATATTTACAAACAAATAAGTGAATTTTTTCATGATGTCTACTTAACTTGACCAATGAAATTCCTGACTTTTCCCCTGATCATTTCCTAAAATTCCCGACTCAAAAGTCTGTCACACCCTTCTATTCCCCTCGCCCAAGGTTTTTGTTACTCTTTTTTTATGAATAATAATAAGTTTTAAGATTAAAATAAACAGTTTTTTAGTTGTATTAACATAGTCTACTAGGAAATATAAAAATTATAAAATATATTACACAGCTACAAACAGAAAAAGACCATTTAATCACATTGTAATTTACTGATTTAATAATTATTATATTTTATATTTTGCGTAAAACATTTTCCTGGATATTTTTTGTAATTTACTAAGTTCCCGACTTATTCCCATTTCCCTCCGACCACTTCACATTCCTGGCTAATTCCAGTTTTCCCTTATTTTCCTGGATGGTAGACACCCTGTTTATTCTGTAGTGGTGTGCCTGTCTACTAAGAGTTCAATCCCCTGAAATGCTGTAAAATGTATTAATGGTAAAATTAAAGTTTTTTCTTTCACAGTGATGAATAGTTAGTTCAGAATATGTCTAAAGAATAGCCCCAATAATAATAAGAAACACTTTCTAAGCCCAGGGTAATTTAGCCTTACTAGCTGAACCCCCGTTCTTTGCACGGGATATTGTGTTATTATTTACTTTTGGATGAACATGAGGGATTTTTGTTTGAATCTTAATGGAATGGTTCTTAGTGATACCCGAGAAACACCGCGAGGAGGTGACAATGTATTTTTTCTCATGGAGAGCCCCCCCCCCCGTTAGAAGCATCTACAGGGTTAAAATAATTGCTATATTTTTAGAAGGCATTATTAAAACAAACTTATCCAAACGCTCAAAAAGAATTTTTAAAGCAATATTGTTGATGAGGGTAGTTACCCTGATTTCACCCCCTTAATCACAAAACATCGGAATGAAACATATTTACTTTTCCTAAATATTAAGAATCAAATAGCCGAAGCTAATATTGTGCTTTTAGAGAGGAATTCACCATCTAGATATATTCTGAATATTTAAAAATGACACCCGGGTTCGATTCCCGTTTCAAGGTGTCATTTTTCAATTTTCAGAATATTTTCCTAAATGGCTTATGAGGAACACCTGTGGCAAATTTCAGCCCTCTTTCTTCGTGGGAAGTGTGAGAATTAGCGATCAGTCAGGGCTTTCGCTTATATATGCAGGTAGTAAGACACGGTGCTAATAATAATTAACAATATATATATATATATATATATATATATANTATATATATATATATATAAATTACTTATTATTAGTACTGTGCCTTACTACCCGTTTGGGTTACACGTAACCTTAAATTTTAAACAAACAATGTGTTTTAATGTAAACTGAGTATGCTATGTCAGAAGTTGGTAAAAAATCCTATCCCCTGCTACCTTAATCATTACTGTGGGCTTTGTATTAGTTGAGAAAAAGGGGTGTTTACAACAGAAATAATATATAAGATTAGAGTATTATATACCCAATACTACTCATCTAGCCCAAGAACCAGAAATTAAACTAAATATCTGATAATCCAGCACCCAAGGGTTAAACCTCGACGTGCATACTCTCTCCCCCCTCTCCACATATCGTCTTTTGGCTTCAGACCAGCGCTATTCTGTATTGCATATCTTGTCTGGCACCCAATGGTTCGACACGCATAACTGTTTTTCTCCTCCCCATATCTCGTCTCTTAGCTTCACACCAGACCCATTATTTATTAAATATCTTGTTTGTAATTGTGTTTTGTTCTTTAAAATGTCTTCTAAACCTAGTAAAAATGTTTTCAAAGTTATTTTCCTCACTTTCACTGCATTACACAAATATAGTTCGATAATTCGGCATATTTGGTTATGTGGCATGGCCGAAGTCCTGAGAGTACCAGATTATCAGACCTGTACTGTACTTGAGTATGAGAACAACCATTTATTAAATACTCTACATTCAGATTATTTTTCCAAATTTACAGTAGTGGGAGTACAAATCACATAAAGTAAGTGGGTTAAAAAATGTTATTTGCTAATGTGAGATTATAAATTACAGATAAATTAATAATAATAAAATTTCAATAATCTAGCCAACCAAATAATTCAATATTCAAGATAATGTCTCTTGAGAAGCGATCTAATTTTAGCTACTGTTAATGTAAATGACAGGTGGACATGAGAACTTAACATAATATCTTTATCAGTGTTTTATTTTCAAAATGAAAATTCCCATAATAAGACCTATAATAAAGCTTTCTTTTACTAATTTAATTCATGAATGCTGTACTTATTGCCCAAGATTCATTTTTAAGGTAAATAAGGTTAAATAGACACAACATATAGGTTAACTCCCAATCTAAGCATGTATGGAGTTAGTTAAACATAAATCTTTTTTGTCTTAACTTAAAGTTTTTCCATTTATTTTCCAAAGAGGTTAGAATATGAGCTATCTTTAATACTGGTATATGTAGTATAGTAATTTATTATTAGTCTATAAAATCTTACGCGTCATACTCACACCAGTGGGTACAATGACAAAGGCACTAGTCTTGTTTATTCTGATTTGCTAGTGACAAGAGGTTTGAGTTTCAACCAGTTGTAATGAGGTGATTTTTGTCCTAAATGATTTCCAGATCTACCTCTACACAAAGCTGGGCACACTTCCAGGGGCGGATTTACTTTGCATGATGTCCTTGCTGAAGCAGCCTAATTAAGCGGTGCAAAAATTAGAATTTTTATTTGATATTGATAAAACCTAAAAAGGGCAGGTAAAAATAAAATATAATGTCGATTTTCAGGATAGTCATTAAGTCAGAGGTTATAAATGGCAGGTTGTGATTCAACTGTCAATTTTTTTTTTGTCAGAGGTCAATTAGGATATTTCAGTTAGCGTCACTCTAATGCCGAGTGCTCGCAAACTTTTTGTTCTTATTTATTTTGCAACTGCAATTTGACACCCAAAATTTGCAGGCCCGGGTTGTACAGCACATTAAGCCCATATGTAAATTCACCCCTGTACACTTCCTATAAATTCTTCCTTAATGAAAGGGGGGAAAGATACTGTCTATGGATTATTTTGTTGGACATCCCCAGTGAAAAAAATCCATAATATTCAAGAAAACAAGTTTTATAGAACCAAATTGTTTTTACAGGTAATCGAGTGCTTGCAAATTTAAATTTGATAGAAGAGTATTCATAATTTTAAATGTTATAAGAGCAGGAAAAAAGTAACACGTAGTCACACATAAAATCCCCCAACGCATTTGTGATTATTTAAAAACAGTTAATCAACTGAAAGTAGAAGCAAAAGGAATTAGTACATGATTTTGAAACATTAAGTAGCTAGCTACATAGTTAGCTTGTTAATAACTAAAAAATGTAAATGAAGTGGTAGTAAAACTGACAACTTTATCTAAGTCTCAAGATGCATATTCTAATATTGAGGTTACAGCTTATAGTAAGTACACCAATAATTTTTACTCCTGATAATACTTTTTTATCTATGTTAAGTGTCAATATCTTTTAAAGATAAAACAAGAGGAAAATAAGAGAATAAGGGTAAAACATTAAGCTTTCAATGTTTGATTGCCTATAAATATATATTTAAAATATTTCAATAACAGAGGACATTGTTTGAAAGTCAAGTAAATTTTGACCACTGTCAACATTTCTCTTCTAAAAAAAATTAGAGTTTTTAATTTTTAAAGCATGGGTGCTTGTTATTTATTAACTTGTACATTTAAGACATTTTGGTTTTATACTATAGTAGGATACAACAAGAGTCTAATATATTTTTAACTAGTGTTTAAGCCTGTTTCAGTGGCCGCATAGACTAGACAACATAACGGGGAGATCAGGGTTCGATCTTGGTCGGGTGTACTTAAGGTGATTTTTCCTAAATGGTTTTCCACTCTCCCTCCACATACATGTGGGCACACTACCTCGAAATTCAACCTGCCTAATCCCTAACTCACTAGCGTAATTAGCACATAACTGTATAGCTCGAACGGGTAGTAAGATGTGGTGCTTAAAAAAAATGTGTTTAAGAGTTTTAACAATGATTTAATACAATAATTGATCAAAATAATACTATTCTATTGTCTTTAGAATGGTTATATTTTGAAAGGCAATGTTGCCTGGAGGGATTATGAAAAGCTGCTAGAGGAATAATCTCAGCCAACTTTAAGCACACTGGTTTAGGAGTGTGCCCCAAACTTCCAGGTAGATTATTATTATACATAGCACCGCGTCTTACTATCTGTTTAGGTTATGCACATATGTAATAATAACACTAATGATTTAAGGATGAGGAAGGTTGAGTTTATAGGTTTACTCGCATTTGTGTGGATTGAGTGTGTAAAATTATTTTCAAAAACCACCCTCAGTAAAACTGCCCGGGATTCAAACTATTCTATCACAGAAGTGACACTTTAGGCCATGCGGCCATTGAAGCAGTTAAGTTGATGAATGAAAGGGTAATAAAACAGGTAATACAATGGCTGCTACAAATTAATCCATAAAAAAAATGCTTTTCGGATTTAAAAAAAATGGATGGTGCAAAGGAAGGTGAGACATAAGTGATTTGAAATACATTTTACTTATTTTTTATTGGAGGTATTTAACACACACATTTATTAACTGAATGTTTATATCAGCACATAGATTTTATTTAAACTAAAATAAAACTAGAACAGGCGTAACATCCAGCCTCCTGGCTATTAATTCATCACTGTAAAAGGGGAAACCCACATTTCACCAATGATTTGTTATGTTGTGAAAAATTAGTAAAAATTACTTTTCCTTATATTTATAATCAAAATTTAAACAATGGCCATTCTAATATTTTAGAAAGCATCCTAAATAATGTTGAATTTTGACTAAAAGCATAACCTATTGTTAATTGCCTAACACCAATAAGCCATTTAAAAAAATCTTTTCCATCTAAAATTAGGTATCTTTTGGCATAGTATATATATATATATATATATATATATATATATTATGTGTGTGGTCATATGTTAACTTCTATTACAGTGGACAGCCAGCTAGCTATCCAGCCAACCTGCACTAACATAAATAAAATTTCTTCATAATGTTTTTGTAAAACATCTCCAGTAAACAATTTCAACCACATCACAGATAATAAGACAATTTGACTAACATTTACACATCAACAAACAGAGAATAAGTTAATCCACTCTCCGCATATAAACAAATCTGTCCAATAAAGTCTAGTATTTGTTTTCTTCCCCTTCAATAAATATTATTGAGGATTTATTTAATATTCTTTGGAATTTGTGTCAAGATGTGTATGCAAACTAGAATGTTCCTAATATAAGAAATATACGCTAATAAATGTTTATAGTAGGTTGTACAGTTGTACATAATTGTAATCTAGCAGATACAAAAACCTTGACTTCACAAATTGAGAATAAAATTATTGTTTTCTAGGTGTAAATTAACTAGGGGTGTGCGAGTACTCGAAAATTCAAATGTGGGTCGAGTTTTAAGAACTGCTTTAAACTCAATGATTTTTACAGAGCTTGAAAAATTTCAAGTACTTAGAATTCTCAAGCTTATTCTCGAAAATTCATAGTTTGATTAATTTTATGATATAATTTCATATTAAATATTTCCTTTCATATAGTTATAAAAAAAGTGTATGGTGTGTGTGATTATAATTTTTTTCACAAAAAAATGTTTGTGCATATTTATGGTTTATGCATGTCTGTCTCTATTACAGAAATTCAACTTGAAATATGTCTTGTACTATAAAAATAATCTCAAATAAAGCGGTAGGTTAATAGTTAAATTCAATACCATCAAGTTCACATGCAATGATTTCAAATTCTAATATTTGATTATATTTTTACATATTATACATACAAAATTAAATTGCCTTCTTATAACTATGGGTGTTTTAAATAATATATATAATTATTTTTTTAATCGAGAAAATATGTTGGTAGGTGTTTTTAATAATACATATATTTTTTTTTAATGGAGAAAAATTGTTGGAAACACCAATCAGCCTATATAAATTTTCATCCCGGCTATAAGATTGAGCAAAAAAGTTTGTTATTAACTCTTGCTGGTGAAAAATAATAACCCCTTGCCTGACAATAACAGTTAAGGTACACAAGAAAGCAGGAACTTATTGTAACATAGATATATTTATATTTGTGGATTTCGATAGATGTTTATATATTTTATTTGTAAAAGATGCTGGGGAGAAAAAAAAACTGGTTTGAATGGAGGTTCTATCAATATAAAGGAGCAGAGAGAGGAAAGAAAAAAAATATCATGACAAATAAAGAATAAACATAAAAATGAGGTTGTGGGATAGGTGGTAGAGGATACAGATAGGAAGTGGAACAAACTGTCAAAAGAAATGCTGCCAACAATACATGATTGCCTTGTATCAAGTGAAACGTGACTCCACTCAACACTACTATCAGTCCAAGAGTGGGGAGGGGGTAAGAGGATGAGTGAGGAGATCATATACCTCTCCTACGACTCACCACCTCAACCAAGACCCCCAATTAGAGAAGATAACTAGTTACCATGACAACCCCCAGGTGGTAACAGCAACAAGCCAAACCTAGATTAATCTAACTGTAACCTTACTTCCTGGCCCTAACATAAAAAAAAACTTGGGTAGGAGAAGAAGGGACTTACAAACACAACACCCACCTTGAACTGTGGCAACATCTTTTACAATAACACATATGAGTGTGTGTCTTTGCACCATAATGTTTCTTAAAACAAAACTAGTGAATTAAATCTGATTAAAAATTATATAAAAACAATATAAAGACTATGGCTGCCGGCAAGAATATTAAAGTGTCTTAAGTTAGCACTGTCAATTGAAATACATTTGAGAAACTTTAGTTCAAATCTTGATTTAAATAAATATTACCCACTTAATTAACTTAGTACGATAAAACTTGGTTATAGCATCATCGAAGGGGCCAAACAAACTTTGACGTTATATCAGAGTAATGTTATAAAAGAGGTACCAACAGAACATTTTTTAAATTGTACCTACAGTAAAGTTCACTAATCCAAACTCACGGCATACATCACCATCAGCCTTTTTCTGTCCACTTTCACATACTTAAATGACATACTTTCTCTTGAAAAGAAATAACTTTTTTTGTACTACTACTTGCCATGATTAAAAAAAAAAGTAGGACTATATATAATGAACACCAAAACTAAAGTTGAACTTACACATTTTTTTTTCCATATACATGCACGTAAGTACAATTTAAACTATAATATCTAGAAGTTTGAAACACTACAATCAAGTGGTGGTGACGCTAAAACAGAGGTTTTTATAAAGTTAATAGATGAGTGTCTGACTATACTGCTGAAAAAAATGACGCTATGCCCGAGTTGACGGAATAACCGAGGCCGTTATAACCAAATTTGACTGTATTAATTTTTGATCAATCCCCACTTATTGGCCGAATTTCAACATTTTATAAAACTTAAGTTTTAATTAGTTAAACTAAACTAGTCCTTTAGTGAAACACAACTTTACAATGGCTTAACAATTTCACTACACCATCTCTACTCACCCATAATCTATTTAACTCTCCATTTACGAATGCATGTTTCAAAATTTATGTAGCTAATAATAGCATCTGAACAAAATACATTTTTTATGCCTTCTTATATGTGCTCAGAAAGTTTACAGAAAAAAAAACCTATATCTATCACCAAAATCATATTCATTTCTATTGAAATAAGGTGGAAATTTATGTTTGCTAGTTAACAGTATTTTCTTTTTGTTTACAAATGTTCTTTGATCTTCTTCTGCAATTAGAAAATGGTGTCACTGAACATAAGCTGTTTACATGACACATATTTTCTTTCAGGTTGGACATTCCAACTACTATCAACTAAAATGGATTCAAAACAAAAAAATATTGTTTTGTGTTAGGACATAAAATTCATAGATTTATTTTGAAAAGTTTTTTATATATATATATATGAATTTGAAAAGATTTACTTGTTAAGGTTGCAACATATTTTGGTAAAATAAAAGTTATCTTGTTTTTCGTTGCCCACTGCAGGTCTACTTAGATTGAGTTAGAAAAAGAAGGGCTTTTGAACACGGAACCAGAACATAACACTGCTTCCAATTTCCTGTTACATGTCTATATTAAAAAATAAGATTAATTTAAAAGTTTGATAGACATTTATATTTAGAGAATATTTATTTACATTAATACTAGTTATCTTTACAAGGCCATTAATTACGATATATTATGAATGATACAAGTTTTCAAAATGAAACAGTTGAAATTCTTTTAACAATGAATAAACGATGGAACAGTCAGAATAACTCTAACAAATAAATATAAATCTTTATGTAAAAATGATGAAAGCTATCCCTAATCAATCAAAAATCCATGTTTATGGGCGAGGTTTATCCTTTAAGAACCAATCATAGCCCAACTTTTGAAAAGCAATGTAGAATAAGTCTCTCCTATTAGCCTGTGTAACATTTCACCAAGTAATATATGGAAAGGTGGGTGGAGGGAAGGGGGATTAGACTCATGACTGCACCTTTATCCTGTTGTACCTGAAGTACATATGTCGAGGAGAAGGGTGTGTGGGGGTGGTATGTGGAGAGGGGTAAAAGAACAATAGCCACCATTTCCCAGCAGCCTGCTGCCGCACCTGGACAGAAACCACTGGAGCAGAATGAATATCAGTCAATATCCTACAATACACCACCCCTTCCTCCTCTCTATACAGGGTGTCCATACAAGGCGGAAACAATACAAATCGAGGAGAAGTTTGCCGAAACTATAAGGACACTTTCACGGAGAGATAAGCAAGACAGGAATGATTAATATATGACATTCATTTGTATTAATGGTAAAACATTTCAAATGTTAAACTTTTGTACAAACTTTTATTTTTTATGTGTGGTATTTAACCTGCATTTTCTGGAACAACTGATTACATCAGCTCACGAGAATTTCTCTGAGCGCGCCTACCAATTTTGCCGGTAAAGGTATTTCCACATATCTTTAAGGGTTCCTTTACTTGTCACAATCAACATGGGACCAAGGGCTTTACTTCCACTTCGAAGGAAGTTGTGCTACAGATTTTTACCACTCAAGACAAATCTGTGGACCCTTTACCCTAACACATTAGCCTAATTAGTACATAAGCAGAGTATAACCAAAATGAGTACTAGTAAATTGCGGTGTTAAAAAAAAAGCAATGAGGTAAGGTAAATCACTCAACAATGATTTCTGCATATTTCAATTTCAGTCAAAGACACCTACACGTTAATAATGCAATAATAGTTAACTACCACTAGCATCCCTCCCTTTCGAGTGAACATCCACCCCACTCCCAACACACTAATTTTAGGTCTCCCTTCTTGTGTCGCACACCTGCAATGCAATTGAAGTCAGTCTCCCTCCCCGCGATGACTAACCAACAACGAGAATACACCCCCAAAACAATGTTGCCAAGCCCCTTGCTACAAGAGGGTTGGCACAACTGGTACAAAGAAGGTACCTGCCACAAGGGTCCAATCATCAAAGTTTTTCAGGGGATTATCTCTTGACACAATAGTGTAGCACACTTCAGAAGACTAGTCATAGGATCTAATAACCCCACCCCCAACCACTTCCTTCCAATTCAACCATATTAAATAAAATGGGGAAGCATAAACCAGCTGGGAGTCCACCAACATGAATTCATTATTGAACTTGGTAGGTTATATCAGAAATGACTTACAAACTAGCTTAGCTTGAGAAACCAACCAATTCTAGTTAGGACAATGAATTATATAGATAATAGGAAAACCTATTTACAACTGGATCTAACAAGTTCCACCAAGTTCTGCGGTTGGGCTCTTTAGCCACTTAGCCATTGGAACTGGTTAAATCAATCTTAAGTAAGAAATCCTTAATTTTAGGAGAGAACAATATGTATTTATTTGTAAATAAGCCCTTGATCCATGAAACCAGTGAGGCTACCTGCTGTGGACATGTGACTGCCCTGCCGGACAGTAACGGATCTATAGGCCCCACTCAGAGCACTCATTATAAAGTTATTTTTCCATTGTTACGAATTAATTGGGTCCAGAAAGTTAATTTGGTCTGAGGAGCCAATTTGATTATTCCTCCTGGGGCTCAATGTGATTACAATATTATTTAAAAAAGAAACATAATATTGTCAGTAATAGAATAAAAATAAATCTTTCAAACATAAGCCAAACAGGTTTAAAATGTGTCATTGTAGATATTTTTTAATGTAATGAAAACTCAGTTTAAGGTGATAAGAAGCAAAATCTGGGACCTTTAGAAGAACAATTGACATATATTACAAAGTTCTAATCATAAAATTAAATATCTGAATTAAAATTGAGAACCATACAACAATGTTAACATAAGCCTGCTTATGGTATAGCTGATGAGGTGCAAGTTGAAAGACAGAAGACAAAAAGGCAGGATCCAACCCGCCCTATCCCCTGAGAATGTGTTAGATTTTTTTACAACTAAAATAAATTAATCTTTTATTCCACAAGATTAATCTTGAAAACACCAACATTATGAATTATAGTACCATCCTCTGACTGAAGGATACAATTTTCTTGTAAACTCTTCAATAATGTCAACCATCGGTGTGGTTTCTAAAAAAAAACTAGGTACTTTGTTGTTTTGTTACTCCAACTTTTCCTATATTTTTTTGTGGCTATTTGGGGTGTCACGGCACACATGCTGCGCACACCTATGACTGTTAGTATATTTTTATTTACCAGTGTTTTTTCCCCCACAGACGCATCTACTCATTTTCCTCTTGAATACATTTAAACATCACTGTTGCATACTTAACTCAAATATTTGTGAAATGTTAACTGTACTTTGACTCAAATATGGTCAAACAAGTTAAGCAGTAAAAAAACCCACAATTTATCCCTTTTTCGAAAATACCAGACACAAGACAGAGAGAGAATAAGCTTGTATATTACAAGCAGGAGGGTTAATTTATATAATGGCTGCATATACTCAAAATCTCCTATATAAAACTCTCCACTTGATAGCATGTTATAATCCTAAATCCCTCAAAAGTGAACTCAAGTCTGCAGGATCAAGTTAAAAGTGACAGTCAATCTACTAAATGGGACAAGCAGGCTCTCACCCTCAGGCAAAGCTGCTTAACACCAAAATTAAAATTGATGTGTTGACAAAAGAGAACAAAGAGTTTGGAAAACCAACACAACAACCAACTGCTCTCGGGCATAAATAGCGATACCGATAGTCCTATAGTGGATGTACGAGTACAAAACAAAACTAGAATAGTACACAAAAATATTGAAATTCGTATATATTAATTTCAATGTGTTTCATGTGATATTGTGTATATAAAGAAAGTGTGATTATATGCTACACAGAAATATATAAAACTTTTACTGAAAGTGACATTAGACATTAAGCCAAAGTTTCTGATTTAATTCCCGTGTATAAGTATCTTTATTAAATATATATTAGAATCAAATATAATAAGACATTGATTTCTCTAATACATTTAAGATTAAGTAAACTATATTGACATAAGTTTACAACTTAGTTGGTTATTTAATAGTAGTAGCCTAAAACAAATTTGTGAAAATCAGTTATTTCAAATGAGCAAATATGAGAGTAGCTCATCTCTTAAAGTATTTAATTTATCAACTACAGAACTGAGTATTAGATAAAAAAGGCTAATAGTATGCATCTGGGGTTGTATCGCCTCAAGACTCACTCTCGCATTAGAAAGAGTCACTATCACATTAGACTTGAATGCCAGTGAGAGGGAGATTGAAGTTCAAATCCTGGTTGGGTGTACTGAGATTTAAATGGTTCCCTACTTTTCCTCCATACAAATGTGAGTACATTTTATCTAAACTCTAACTTTCTCCTAGCCCATTTACATAAATGTGTGTAGCCCCAACAGTTAGTCAAATGTGGTGCACAAAAAAATAAGTTATAAGCAGTCAAACAGAAAAATTAAAAAAACATGCTTATTGAGAAACTAAAATACTTTTAAGAATATAGAAAAATGACTCATATAATGGATCAGTCATGTCAGCCATGAAGTAGAAGATAGAAAGAATGGGAATACAATAACATTTAGAGAAATTGGTTTGTTTAAAAAATACACTTTACATTTAGCCTGGTCTGTAACAAACACTCAAGTATCACTGAAATTAAATCATCAAAAGGTAAAAGAGCTCTAGTATGAGAACATAATAAGGATTTGAAAATGCCAAGAATAGTTGTAAGATAATTCCTTACAAAAAATAACACTTTAATAATGCTATTTATGTAAAAAAATATTTGTTGGTAGGAAGTGGGAGTTAGTGTTCCAATTAAAGAAATGCTATATTAAGCCTTTTTAACATTTCATAGGGGTAAAATGTTATGGTTATGTCTATTTGAGTGTTTGTACCTTAAAATTCTTCATATATCAACTAGGTTTTAGACATGCATCACACTCCCTGTAAAATGGATTAATAAGATTTTATTTCAATCATTATGTATTGTCTGATTTTATATGACTACTATTTTTAAGTGAACCATTTTAAAGGGAGTGTGATAAATGTTTAATTATTAGCTGAAATATAATATAGCTGTGAGAGTGACAAACTTTTTTATTTAACAAAATAAAAAATATATTCAAGATTAAGAAATCTATTCTAAAATGAATGTAAATATATGTGCTGGAAACTACTAGATTTTGGCTGAGCCTAGTTTTTAAGCTTGTCTGTAAGCAGAGCATAAGGGTGCAGGTTCTAAGAGGTTAGTAATTAGTTAACCACGGTGTCAAGCCAAATTATATTTTAAAATTCCCTGGCCTTTCTAGGTTTCCCAGAGCCAATTTCCACTTTCTCCGGTATATATTGTTTTATTAAGATCACAACTGAATGTAATACTATTTTTTAGACCTATACACAATGTGAATTTGTGTCACTCTATGAAGGGATTAAAGGGCTTCAGTCTCAGGGTTCGGCCAGACTGACAAGTGTGCAAGCGAGTCGCTGCGTGGCCAAAGTGGCGAGTGAGTATGTGATTAGCAGATAGCTCTCAATAGTTGTTGACGATGAGGCAAAGGTTCAAATCTTGGCTCAGGGTGGTTTTTGACAAGTGATTTATTGCTGTGGTTTTAAGATCCTCTCTCCACCGTAGTGGTGATTTATATTTGTAAAGGCCTACTTTGATTATAATAATGAAGTATTTTAACATTACGAACACACATGCACACATATATTTGTATTTGTGTGATCTTTCCAATTAAATTAGACTGTTAGTAGCAAGTGTGCTAAATCTATCGATAATTATAAAAGTCAAATATAATGTAAAATTGAGAAGTTTTCTTGGCACTTAATGAACCGACATACAATATTGCCTAGCGCCTGTAAACTAGACTCTACCGTGTCGAGCTCCAGCCTGGCCACATCTCATTACAACCAATGTGTTCTATTTTAGTTTTTAGTCGCTCACCCAGGACTATGGCTGTACCCTAAAGCAATGGGCCATTGGGTGGTGTGATCTAAGTTTGATTACTTTGAGATCATAATGAGAAATTGAAGATCATGTTACACCAGCACAGTGCAGCATACCATGACTCAATTTTGGTTGAAAATGTGTGTGCGGTAGAGAGGTGGAGAGATAGCCCGAAAATCACATGTTGACTTTGAGAATCGATATTACTATGCTCAACAGGGACAACTGTGTTAAAAGAGATTACCAGTGGGTAAATGGGGAAAAAAATATATTTTGATTACGTTAATGAAAACAGGCCGGTTTTTTAGGTGAATATGTGAACATTCCTGAATTTTGATAAAAAATTCCCTGTTTTTTACCTGTTAACAAAGAATCCACACATTATTGTTTTTCTAAATTTATAAAATGATCATTTGTGGACATGAGTATGGGAAAAACAATATTATTTAATTTTAAGCACAAAGTATGATATTTTATGTAAGCCATACTATCCCCGATTTAGGGTGGTTCAGGAGCATAATATGTCAAATTCAGGGTTCTTAAAGACACATGATACATAAATTTAAGAACTTTTCAAGGACTTTTTAAGGACTTAAACTGTTATTTCTCATACTGCCAAAAGCTAAACACACCAATAGAAGAAAAATCAACCATACCAAATCTTAAATAGATGGAAAACAATAACTTTACACTAAATTTAATGAACAGAGGACTATAAAATAGTAATCAAACTTTGATGACCTAATAGCTATCAGCATGCATTTTAGTGCAAAACTGTAATTATAAGAGCTTAAAGGGTTGATAGGTATTCAATTATCTTAAAGGAATTATTACAAATGACAGTTTTAAAGCAATTTAAAAAAAAAGGCAAATGCATATGAATTGAGATTTTTAAATAAAGGAAATTAAAGAAAACAAAATCGTATTTCATCGACAGTAGCGTTAATGCATTTTTCAGAGAAATTTACACTTGTTTCTCCTTGCCTCCATAGAGATCCCATCTCTGGGATAATGATGTGATAACAAAGAAAATCAAAGAAGAGAGAAGAGCAACAGAGAGTAGATTAAACAGGAAACAACAGCTAACGCTTGATCAAAAAGAATGCGCTAGATATTTACTGCCCCTGTGCATCTTAAAGCACAGTCTTTACAGCCATTCTTCAAAACCAATTCGAAAATAAATATTGAAACCTGGAAATTCCAGGACTTTTCAAGGCTCAGAGCAATTAAAGGACTTTTTTTAGGCCTTGAACAGAGACACATTAAATTCCAGGTTTTTCAAGGACCATAAGAACCCTGCAAATTATTAAATCCCCACTACAGACATAGACACCCCCTACTATTTTTAGTCCTCCCCATTTTATTGGTCTGTTAAAATTCTAGTTTTTATTCCAAATGGAAGACAATGATAAACATCACCTCAACTTGATTGTATAATAATTAGAGTGTACAGAAAAAGTATAAAGGAGAGAAAACTTGAGACAAGATATAATCATTAAAAGAAATGCAACTGCAGTGCTAATTGTTGACATTTACAACTAAACAAATACCACTCTACTGATACATCTAATCATAAAATATCCTTAGTTGTATTCTCTTCTACCAAGTGAGACTATTTTATCTTCATTTATACAGGAGTAAAAACAAAGAAAATCTATTTCAGGAAAGAAAATACAACATTGTATCAAAACTTGCTAACACAAAAAACAAACAATCTGGGATCATTTGTTGACTCATATAGACTAAGATGAAGTTACTAAACAATTCTTGTGTTTTTCAAAACAGTGAAATTGAGAAGATCCTTGACAACTTGTGTCAACACTGTCATTGGAGATGGGAAGGGGAAAAGCTAGCCTGTTGTTAGCATGAAAGAGCTTATACAGTGGGGTTCTTACAAGAAACCTCTCACTACTACTTGTAATCAGGACAGTAATTATCTATAGTATGAATTTGGTAGGAAGAACAGTAGAAATTAGTTACTAAAGTTACTAAAACAATTTTAATAAATTCATACATTGAGCCAAGTTATCTGCATTGTCACTGTTGATAGATATTTTAAATACCTTAAAAATAACATAGAATCAAGTACAATGTTATCAATGTTGGCCATAAAGAAATATATTTGAAGTTTCACTACTGTTCTTCCAACTAAAATCGGGGTATACGTACACTTCAATCCCTCTATATCAACTTTTGAACTTTTTTTTTTAATATGCTCAGTACAAGATGGGCTATCATGGGACCATCCTACAGTCAATTAATTAGCTGGGATATTATATAACAAATGTTATTTAAATATATTTTTGTGGTAGCCACAGGTTTTATAAGTTTAGTGTCCTCCTGAGGTAAAATATATTTTATAGGTGCACCCAGGGCTATGGATTCGGTACATTTTTACCGACTCCAACTCCATCCAAACTTACTTCTGACTCTGGCTTCAAAATAAAAACTTTTAAAATTATAAATATATATTATTATTATTATTCATGACTGAAAATTGTAATTTGGATTGAAAAAAATAATCTGTATTTGAGCATTTTACTGCAGGCAATTTGTTATTACTAGTTAATATACATTAGTCATTTATGAAGAGTCAGAGTTGTGTACCAACTTCACAGCCGTGGCAAATCGATCGTCGGAGCTGGGTATAGGGGCGAAAGACTAATCAAACCATCTAGTAGCTGACTCCCTCCGAAGTTTCCCTCAGGATAGCTGGCGCTCAGGAGATATTGTGGATGCAACTGTAATCATCAGTAAATATCTCCGAAGATGTTAAATTAACATGCCAGGGTTTTATTTATGTCTGGGTTCTCTTAAATAAAGAGGACTCTTATGCAATAATCGCCAAAATTAACAAAGCGCTCAACAAGAACCAGAAATCAATTTTCAGGAAACCATTTTCCAAAAATATTTTTCTTTGTATATTTTAGTTCATATATAACATTAATTAAACCGAACAGAACAAAAGTTTGGTTGTCAATAAATCACACTAGTTCTTTTAATTTTAATAGCAAACAAACTGTCAAATTTATATTGGACTGTGGTGTATTTAGAAAAATTATTGAATATTTCGACACCTGCAACAGTTGTGTGGTTTGATACATTAGATTTTCACTAAGCAGGGTTGCCATTGACACATATGTTTGGGTTTGAATCCCGTGGGGTGGTGTTTAGCTAGTGATTTTAGCTATAGTTTACCCACCTTGCTATTGTGGATGCATTTTCTTTAAATTATGTGCTTCATCTATTTCACTTAAAATAAATGTGTGTTGAATATATTAAAATATATGTCATGAAATCCCCTTACTTTTCAAGTGCTAGGCAATCTCTTGTCCACATTTTTAGTTGTTTTTTTTTTATTAAGATTTTCAGACTGGAGCTTGTCCTGGTTCGACAAGTAAATGTTTTAGCTGTGATACTCACACAAGAGTGTGTGTAGGCCCAAGATACACAATAATCCTAGAGAGTTTACAAGCTTCTAAAGAATATTTACAAAATAAGACTCCAGGGAAAAATTTATTTGAGACATCTCCAATGTGATGGAGCTGATCCGATTCCCAGAACCTGAACATGGCAGAACCCCCCCCCCCCCCCCC
>CABFVX010000203.1:105476-190875 GCA_902151425.1 Timema shepardi | reverse complement strand
CTGAGGAATGAACCCCGGACCCTCAGTACAGAAGTCTGACACCTTACCCCTAGACCACCAGGTCACCAACATGTTGTAATACTCTTAAAAATGTTTGACTTTTTTTCCTATTTGTAGTAATTGATATTCAGATTTTTCACATTTATTAATGTTGTTAATAATACTAATATTAACAAAAAAAATTGAATTTTTTTTATAATTTTCTATAAGAAAATTGGAATTTTTTTATTAAAACTTTATTTATTACAATAAAAACTGATATGGGATTAAATGCTATTTTTTTTAAAAAAATATTATATTCTTGAAAAAATTAATAATACTAGGCCATCAACATAATCAAGGTCAACAATATATAGAAAATAAATAAAACAGTCATATAGGGTTCTTGTATAAACTTAAAACTTGACTGTCAGAAGTGACAGCTGCTAAACACATGGTTTTGCAGATCATATGGTCCGGCGTAGGGATACATAATTTGTTCTGGTTACTTTTCAGAGCTGTCAGATGTCAGCTGTGAGCTGTCAGTCAGCACCAAAGAAGTGGTATGAGCACTGTACAATAATATAAGTAATTATTGTTTAGCTATAAAAAATGTGTAACTGTATTAGTTTATATATATATATATATTTAAACTAAAATAGTTACAATAATTACTCATTTTATTGTAACGGTATGTATATAAACTAATACAGTTACACTTTTTTTATATATAAACAATAATTACTTATATTATTACACTTAGGCACTTTGAACGCTATTGGCTGTTGCTGTTCAGTGTGACTTATTCATTCATCAGGTAGATGTTGAATCAGTTTTTATAAAAAGTTAATTAAAAGAAGTTGTGTATCTTTACCCTCCTGATGGTTTACATATAAAAAAGGGTGAAGTGTGTAAAGTGGTGAAAGCCCTATATAGTTTGAGAAAAAGCCCAAAGTGCTGGAACGACAGTGTTAACCGATTGATGAGTGAGTTAAATTTCCAAAGATCCAAGGTTGCTTCAGGCTTATACTTTAATGATTCTACATATATTTTGATTTGGGTTGATGATTTTATTATTTTCTCAAGCTCAATTGATGATGTTAATAGTGTAAAGGGTAAGTTAATGGATTCTCTTGACATTAGGGATTTAACTTCTGATGGTAGATTGATATTTTTAGGTCTTGAAATTGAAAAGAAAGAGGATAATATATTGATTAGTCAAAAGAATCTTATTGACAAAATTGTAAATCATTTTAGGATGAATGATTGTAAAATTTCAAAAATACCAGTACAACCAAAATTGAATTTACAAAAGGTCTCAGAGGGAAAAAGTTATAAAGTTCCATATAAAGAATTGATTGGTAGTTTAATGTATTTGATGCTAGGGTCAAGGCCAGATCTTTGTTTTGCGGTATCTTATTTTGGAAGGTTTCAAAATTGTTATAATGAAACTCATTGGAATTATCTTAAGAATGTTATTCGTTATCTTAAATATACTAGTAATTTTGGTTTGAAGTATGTTAAAAATAATATTTGTGCAGATATAAATGTTAAAGCTTTTGTTGATTCAGACTATGCTAGTGATCCTATTGATAGGAAAAGTGTTACAGGTTTAGTTGTTAAATTAAACAATAATGTTGTGTCATGATGTTCCAAAAAAACAAAATGTTGTGGCTCTCTCTAGTAGTGAAGCTGAGTATCTGGCTCTTTCTGCTGGAATGTCTGAATGTAAGTTTTTAATCCAGTTATTTGATGAATGTCTTGATTGTGTAAAGCCAGTTATTGTCTCTGAAGACAACCAATCTTGTATGAAAATGGCACAAATCTATGAGACAAAGAGGTCCAAACAAATTGATGTGAGGCATCACTTTGTAAGAGATTTAATTAGTAGTGATGATTTTAAATTACAGTATGTAGCTACTGATGAACAGGTAGCAGACATAATGACAAAAGTATTTGCAATCAGGAAATTTGAGTACTTTAGAAATCTATTAAATGTTACAGAAATTTGATTAGAATTTGTGAATAAGTATTGGAATACAAAAGTGTGTTGGTTAGACTTTTACCTTAATATATATATATATATATCTTTGTCTTAATCTTTGCAGATTTGAGGAGGTATTAATATGATTGAATTGGCAACTCTGCAAAGTTTGTGTTATGTTGGCTATCTCTATATCTTACTCCCTGTAACTGTACCTTACTGCTAGTAGTTCGTTGGTCTTTTTACTGGTTAGTTGTTTCTGTCATACATTATATTAAATACACTGTTTACACTATGTCAATGCGTGTGTGATTTCATTTCATGGCCTATTAATCCTAATATATTACTGCTATTTTTATACTCATAAATTGTGGAAATATAAATTATTTTTTTACAATCTAATGTGGATTGATACACCCAGTTTAAAAGTTCACTTGACAAAATTAGTTTTATAAAGTTCCTGGACTGGGCTTTAAAAAAAACCTTGAGTGTGATAGAAACTTGTATTATGTACTATGTTCATATATATTACATATAAACTAATCCAGTTAGAATAATTTATGTAAAAAACCTTTTATATGTATATATATATATATATATACACATACAAAACTAATAGTTACAATTATTTATACATAAGAAACTAATTCAGTTTTATAATTTGGTGGTTTCTTTTTGGTGTGAATTGTAGAGCATTGCTAACAATAAAAGGTCAGAGACTTACTTTAGTAGGGTTCTGACACGAATACAAGTTTAAAAAACAGAAATATATTATTTTCGCAGTCAAAAGTGATGGCATTTAACTATATTTGTCTTATATTTTAGGTACCGATATTAAACTATCGAAAGTAACAGCTGCAGAGCACATAATACAACTTAAGCCTATATTAATACTTTCAGTGGTCTTCCTACCAGAATCCAACATAAAATCTGTATGAGCACGACTGTCTTAATTAACAGGCTAGCGTGTAGATTGAGGCAAGGTCTCGGCTAATAGCAATCTGCTCCTTTCTATGGATAGTACATAGATATTTCTAGTTTTATTTCATTTAAAACTAGGGTATTTTAAAGGTGTAAAGAGAAGAAAAAAAACCTTAAATAAAAATTAATATGTTATAGATAATGTTTCATTCCCCAAGTATGATCACTATAATCGATGTTGAAAATGGTAGAAAAGCAATTGTTCAGAAGCCTGGCCACATCTTTTTAGAAATCTTATCAAAGGGTCCTGGTTTCAATATCCATACCTAGGTGTAGTTCTAGTATATTTGAATAGATATAAATGTTTTTTCAGAACACATTTGTGCTTTCCCTTTGTTTTGAATCGAATGCTTCATAGGTTTAACACAACAATATTCTTAACCATAAATGTGCAGTACAATCCCAACAATTTTTCAAAATATGATATTGTTGAGGAACACTTTGACCTGACTCTCTAAACATAAATACTAAACTCTGTAGGCCTACTTAATTTTATTACCATTAACCAATAGTATATCTTTTTAGATCTTAATTTAAAGAATGTTAATTTCTCCTTCTTTTCTGGGCAACACATTTTTAATACAAAGTTTAATGTTCTTGTACTTATAATTATTTATAAGTATAAATTAATTCAGATATTAGATACGAATTAAATTAAGTTCAATCTTAGACAGTATCATGGGGGTTAAACTAAGTCAGGTAATATTATCTTAGCTATTTTAATAGCTAAACAAAGCTATGCAGGTAGAAACAAAAGTGAAACTATTAGGTATTTAATACATACACACAAGGTGAAAATCTAAGTTAGTACGATGAAGAGCACGGCCAGAGTACAGGCTGAGCACTAGCAGAGCATGAGTCCTGTCGTGAAAACAGGTGTCTCGATCGTCTATGCACGCTGCGCCATGTTGTGGAAATATCCTCCGAGTACGGGCAGAGTATAGCCCGAGCAAGCCCGGGACCAGACTTTGGCGAGACTCAAGATATTGTGTAGATCGTACTAGCACGAGGCTCATACTTTGCCTGTACTCTGGCCATGCTCAGCATCGTCCTTGCATACAGGCCCTTGACTTAGCACACCAACTCAATTGAACTAGGGTTCAGACAAGTAAGAAACAGACTATCAGCCTTACAGGGGTTTTGCTGCGCTCCTTTTTCCAGCTTTAGTCCTTTAACACTCGGCTTCACTAGTATAAATGCTGGGTGATGATAGGACTAACCACAGAGATCCTAGTGGTGAAGGACTTAAGCTGCCAAAATGAGTGCAACCATTTTAACGTGGAGGTTGAGTGTCTAGGAATATTATTTGTTTGTGAACTAGATGTTTTATAGTGCAATAAATCTACAAATTAACACTTTTAGGTTTCAAACCAAAGTCTCTTAGAAGGGGTTTGTAAATATTTAAAATCATAATATACTCTATCTTGGATAAAGTTTTTGCTATAGGATTAAAAGAAATTAGTAAATATTTGAACAAATAATTTTAGTGTCTGAATATCAGTTCAAAACTTCAGTTCAGTCGTCAGGGCTGATATTATTGCTAAGTTTTGAATTTCCCTGGTTTTTAAAAGTTTTTCAGACAAAACATAAGATTTCTTTTCAGAATTTATATGTTAAGTTATACATAAACAATCAACATTTTCTACTAAGGACTCAAAAATACACAATTTGTAAGATGGATCTTAACAAATGAAGTTTAATTTAATATAGCCCTTTTGAAAACCTATCTCCCGCTACTCCCATTCTTCCCCATAACTAACCAATTAAACAAATAAACAAAGCTATTAAGAGGATCACAAACAAGACAAGAAATAATCAAGGATTGTTAAGGCTGGTACACACAGAACGCTAAGCTAAGTTGCTCTGCTAACTGTTTAGAAAAATAGCGGACCATATATTTAAATATGTTGGTTCATACAGAAAGCTAAGCTAAGCTACCTTGCTTCGCCACACTATGTTTTTTTCCGAAGGCTGGCCAAACAATTTTTTTCATCTCCCATCTTGTGTTGCGCATAAAACGCAGCTTGGGATCCATACTGAACAGACATAGTGCTGGTTTGATGAAAATAACCAAAGAAGTGCTGAAGTTTTTTTAAAAAGTTTTTCCACATGTATTTAAGTAATATTCTATTTAGGTTTTATATTTAATAAATATGTTTATATTAAAATGTAAGTGTTAATTGAACAATTCAAACCTTCACCTCCTAAAATTTTTTCATCTTCCAAAACAGCTGCTAACATCATCTTATCTTCCTCATTACTATCATCTGAACTCAAATAAGACATTTTGGAGAACACTATAACTAAACTTTACTGGAGCAGACCAGAAAGAAACAACACTGAATTCAGGAGGGGAAAGAAAAAACTATTGTTTATAGTAGGATTTTTGTAGGAAGAATAGTAGAAGTTACTAAAACATTTTTAATACATCTATCCTTAGGTGACCTGGCGGTCTAGGGCTAGTGGGGACTTCTGTGCTGGGGGTCCAGGGTTCAATCCTCGGTCCCGCCACAGATTTATCTGTTTGCCAAACCTTTGCTTTACCTCTGATAAGACTTGTATTAATCACAACTTGTGAATGTGGGTAATGCCAGGCCTCCACCGTGGTTCAGATCCCACGTTAAACTGTAGGTCCTCCATTTCATTTCACAATCACCCTACCATTATACATTAGTGTGTATATAACCCAAACAGACGGTGGCGACGACGCTGATGACTACTACTACTAGTACTACTACTAATAAAAATAATATAATAAGTCCATTCATCAAGACATGCTATCTGCAGCTGTCTCTTTTTATAGATATTTTAATACCTATAAAATAACACAAATAATAAGGTAAAAAGCTCTCATTGTTTGCCGCAGAGAAATATGTTCGAACTTTTCCTATTGGCCTTCGAACCAAATCAGGGTATAGATAAGCTTAACAATGAGTGTGAAACCAAACTAACAAAGTCTTAGCATAGCATAGCATAGCATAGCACAGCTTAGCTTAACATTCTGTGTGTACTGGCGTTCACCGTTTTGATATGAACACATCCACTTTTACATTTTGAGAGAGAAAATGGTTTGTATTGGAAGACCTCAAACTCTTGGACAACTTTTTATTATTATTATTATTATTATTATCATCACGTCTTGTTCGGGTTATACGCACTTACGCTCATCTGTAATGGTAGGGTGATAGTGAGATTAAATGGAGGACCTACAGTTTAACTTGGGATCCGAACCACGGGGGAAGCCTAGCATTCCACACGTTCAATAGTTGTGATTAATACACGTCTTGTCAAAGGTGAAGGAAGGGTTTGGCAATCAGATAAATCTGTGCCGGAACTAAGGATAGAACCCTGGACCCCCAGCCCCGAAGTCTGACACCTTACCGCTAAACCGCCAGGTCACCTTCTCTTGGTCAACAAGATTTAAATCTAAAATATTATGTCACCTCTCTTCCCAAAATAAAATTAATATGAGAATAAAACTAATAGTTCACACTGGATTAGACTTGTCAAATTCATATTTCAAAAATCAACACATAAATGTATGAATATTCCAGTGATTTATAAAATTTCTCCAGCTTCTCCATTACTTTTTTTTCCTGTTTCCAAACCAAATTCCCTGTCTTATCAAGGATTTCCCTCTTTTCAAAGTGGATAACAACCTTGCCAGCACAACAAGTTCTTTAGAGCATATAAAGTAGAACAAGTACAGCAAAAGACACACAACCTAGAAGTTGTAGAATAATTTAAGGGTGCTATGGATACTCAATAATTACCAATTATGGTATTTTTGTATTAATTCTGACAAAGGAAAAGAGAGATGTGTATGGTTGATATTTCAATTTGAGGTTTACAGGTTAAGAAAGATGTCCATCACTGGTTTAGCTTAAGGTATTCCTGACCACTCAGTTGAGGATCAGGACCAGAAAAAGTCCACTCTTTGAGTAGAAAATGTTATGTCGTATAGTAGGGCAGGTAGAAGGGAGGGTAGGAACAGGTAAAAGTGGGGGGTTATATGGAAATGAGGTAGGAGGAAGACATCACTTTGGTTTTGCTACACGTGCATGTAATCAGGTCTTTTCACATGAGCTCTCTTTCCCCCTCCTGAGGAGAAGGAATCTCGTCTCTCCAACTCCCTCACTCACACAGACTAGCTTATTACATCCAGCACAAAACTTCCACCGACATGAAAGACCAACCACTTCTTTTGTGTGTGTGTATGCCTCACTCAATGGAAGGGAGACGCAAACACAACAAGCATGCGCCATCTGATAAAAAGGGGAGGTGCATGGCACACTTGCCATCAAACACGAGGTTGCTTTCATCTGCTTCAGTTCACTTTCTAATCTTTTTTATTTTATTTCATTTCATTTTTCGGTTGGGCTTTGTGGGGGGNNNGGGGGGGGGGGGGGGAGGGGGTTAGGTATAGTGACTGGTTTTATTTGAAAATAAAGAAGTAGGGGCCTTTTAAAATAAATTCTTAAAAAGGGCCGAAGAATGAATCTTAGGGAAATAGATTTATTTTTGTAAACTAAGAATATATTTCATAAAAGAAAAATACATTAAGGTTTTCTCATAGTATTTGTTTCAATTTACGTCCAAAAAGAGTTTGATGAATTTTAGCCAAAGTTCCAGCTTGGTAATAATTACAGTGGCTTGACAATGTTTAATGTTCAAGGATTGCTGCTCAAGCTTTAAGTTTCTAAGTAAGGTAACATTTTTGAAAGCATTAGAAAATATAGACAACCCCTCTACTTTTGTATGAAACAATCAAGGTCAGAGTCTTCTCTTCGTTCTTATGAGATTACACCAAAATACTATAGTATACCACCCATTTTCCTTTGAATCCCTTAAAAAAAATGCATAATGTAAACCTACATGTATTTTAGCTTTGCATTTTGGTTCAATTAATGTTTCTTAGTCTTTATGTGGTGCAAAATAAGGTGGCGGATAAGTAATTTAAAAACAATAATGCCTCATTTCATGTCAAATGACCTAATATCATGTGCCCTTACATTTCAGATTTGATCTATATTCTTTTTCTTTAAGAGTTTACTTTATATATTTGGTTCATTCTCACAAAAGAGGCAAAAGTAACTTCCAAATATTTTGGTATAAAATGTTAGGATTTTTTAATATATAAAATGTACTTTGATATAAACACTCTAAAAGTATAATATATATACTAGCAGTACACATTTATTTCTATAAATGGATCTAAAAAAAGTTCAATATAAAATAGCAAGGCAATGACAATATTGCAAGGTCAATGATGAAGGTAATAAAAATCTAAAATATATTTATATATAGTGTGTGTGAATGAGAGAGTTTGTGTGTATGTGTGTGTGTGAGAGAGAGAGAGAGTGCAAATAATTTTGTCATTAAAAATATATCCATTCTAATTTTTAATTAAAAATCATTTTAACATTGAAAACTATCACATCTGATGTTTTATATATTTTGTAATAATGAAAACTTTAAAAATCACCTCTTACTTATTATTATATAATTCTATTTTTGTCATTTTGATCAGCGAGCATAATTTTGTACACTGTTTCATTTGTAAAATATAAAATAATCAATTACCTAATTAAGATTTTATAATACTATTATTGGATAAGAACAAGGAAATTGACAGTAGTAACCCCAGGCCCACAGTAAAAAACAAAACAAAAAATAAGAGCCGCATCCAAAACCAAATACAGTGCAGATATTTTAATAATATATGGAGAGTCTGACTTGTGTTTAGCTAGAACTTCTAAAATTTTGTAATAAAGAGAACTCGTATTGCTTGTAAATGTTTTTATTGAATGAAACATTAGACAAGATAAAATTTGTTTATCAATTTATAGCTATTACTTTATTTGAATGTGAACTCTGCAGTTGTTCATTTTCATTTACTAAAGTTGTATATTATTATTATTATATTTAGCACCGCGTCTTAATACCCGTTCAGGTTGTACGCTTTAAGTACTAATTACTCTAATGGATTAGGAATTGGGAAGGTTGAATTAGAGGAAGTGAACTCGCATTTGCGTGGAGGGAGAGTGGAAAACCATTTAAGAAAAACCACCCCCAGTTCACCCGACCGAGATTCGAACCTCGATCTCCCCGTCCTCAGCAGTAGAGCTCAACACGACAAGCGCGTTAGCCAACTACGCCACCGAGGCGGGTAATAAAGATGTATAAACCCACCCCAGTGGCATAGTTGGCTAACACGCTAGTTTTATGTTGTGCTTGACTGCAGAGGATGGGGAGATCAAGGTTCAAATCTCAGTCGAGGGAACTGAGGGGGAAAGGTCCTAAATTGTTTTCCACTCTCCCTCCATGCAAATGCGGGTTCACTTTCTCTAAATTCAACCCTCCCAATTCCTAATCCATTAGCATAATTAGTACTTAAGCATATAAACCGAATGGGTAGTAAGATGTTGTGCTAATAAAAATAAAGTAGCAACCCTATATCAATATTGATGCTTGTAGTTGCTGATAGCAGTAAATGTGAAAATGATTTATAAGTCAATGAACATCTGTATTTGGATGTTATGAATTTCATCGCTGAAAAGGTGCTTTCCCAGATATATATGCTTCCGAGCATTGAGAAAATCTTTAGTCCAAAGTCTTTCAATTTGGAATATCATTTTTGATTATAATTTAAAAAAATCTTATCCATTTTTGATTCAGCTAGCATAAAGAGGGTACTGATTGCAACTTAAACAATTCCAGTTGAAGATCAGTGGGCCTATCCCCGAGATGTTTCGAGTTGATTCCATTGCGAGATTGGTCGTTCACGTGACACAATCTCGAAACTTTTTCTATTTAGCTATTCTTGAAAAAAATTTCGTTACGGATTGAGATTTTTTCATTCGGATAGATCTCACTGCGGTTCTACCTCTCGGAATCGTCAATATCGCAACAGATAGTTCGAAAATATTTGTTGTTGGACAAAATGTAAAATGGCGTAAACATAGCCTTACTATTTGATAATAAGAGAACTTGAAGAATTTGAAAATGAATTTAATAGAATGCCACGTATATTTCGTGAACGCGAAGACGCTTTTGAGCTGAGTGATAAGAAATTTATTAATTTGTTCAGGCTTAATAAACGGTTTTATTCAAATAGAAAGGCATTCCATCCATATGCTGTATGTTATTTAATTTTGGCTTTTTATGTACCTATTAAAGTTATTAAGATATATCATACATGATGTAATAAGTTATACTAGTAATAGCTTTTTATTTAATCATTTAGCGAAACAAAGAAACATACATAAAGTGTAATCTGCTTTTGCTCTTTGCTTATTCTCTTCCAATCCAATTTTATTTAGACTTTATCGAGCTAACCTTAACCAACAAAAAATAAAACCGACATAAAACGAAGATGTCGAAGACACCATTTTTGTTATTCTATTGTTTAAATGGCTGAAGGGTGCGTTCACACAGCTATAAAGTAAATCTCAAATCACAATTTTTGACACCGGAAGTTCGGAATTTTTCGCTTAATACGAAATTAGAAGACTCAACACGAATTGCGAGATTATTAACTCAGGAATGGCTACTTTACGGATATGAAATTACGAGTTCGAGTTGAACATGGCGAGATTCACCGTAGTAAGATAAACTCGTAACATCTCCGGGATAGGCCCACAGGTCTTAGGTTTTCAAAGCTGAGCATGCACATTGAAACGAGATTTCTGGTAATGCTATGAAATGAACTTGTAGTTGTGCCTGGGATGATAGGTTTAAGTTCTAATTTTTCGATGATATTTTTTTTTCGCGGGTGAAAATCAAAAGCCGTAGCCTACAGTAAATTGTTTTGTAGACCGCAAATACCTATTTTAGAGTATAATAAATAAATGTAAAGTAGCCAACACTGATATCATCTATCTAAAGTGACCACTACATGCCATAAAGCTTGACAAATAAAAACATAAAAGTAAATTCTGTAAGACTTTTGTGGTGAATAAATATATAAAAGTAAATTCATTAACTTTCTGATGGTGAATAGACTCATAAAAGAAAATTCAGCAAATCTCTTCTGGCATAAACACTATCATGGCGAAGAATTATATAGATGTAAATTTACTCACATTTTATCTATAATATATAAAAGTATAATTATTAACAGCTATTTAAACTATAAAATAAGTTTTAAGGTTCTTTGCATGGTGATCCAACTGTGAAGTGTGAACAGTGTACTTAAATGAGCACAGCACCTTTAAGTACGTGCAATTCAATAATGATTAGTCCTAATGGCAATGTCATGTCATCATGCAATGTTGGTCGATACGAGGTGGTTTGAGATTTGCTTAGGACAGAAATCCCACTGACAAATTATGAAATAGTACTAATGAGCGTATAACCCGAACGGGTAGTAAGACGCGGTGCTAAATATTATTATTGAATTATTATTCAAGACACTGATAAAGTAATAATAATAGCAGGCCTAATCTTTAACAAAACCATTTACTAACTCATTTGTAAATTACTTTAATCAATTAGAAATCACATACTGGTAGATATGTGTGTTAGCTTAGTGGTACCAAAATATTAATAAAGAAATGTTTTTTTCAATAATTTATTTTGAAAATAAATTTTTGCCAGAATTTTTACTGTAGATGTAGTATACATCATTATTATTTAAAAAAATCCATTATTATTTTAACATCATGTCTTACTACCTTTTCAGGTAATAAGCATATTTAGGCCTACTAATTACGCTAATGAGTTAGAGACAAAGAAGGTTGGATAGAGAGGAAGTATACCCACATTTGGATGGAGGAGTGTAAAACAATTGAGTAAAACAACCCTCAATACCCCAAACCAGAATTTTAACCCTGATTTCTTCATCATCGGTAGTCTAGTATATTGTGAGAGTGACACTTTAGACCATGCGGCCACTGAAGCAGGTGTTATTTTATTATTAATATTTGTATGAAATAAAAACAAAAATAATTATCTTATGAGCTACTTTTCCAGACATTTGTATTAATTATAAAAAAAACCACTGTAAGCTTGGAAAAATTAAGATTATTTCGTTGAATTAACACATTTACACATTGAAGTCCAAACAAATTCCCTCCTAGGTGCAGTTCCCTAGGAATTTATATATATACATACATTTACTTAAGAGCAGTCGATAAACATTATTAAAAATATAGTTTTGCTTTTAATACTTGGACTGAAAAGGTTTTTATTCTAAGAGATTACCAAAATATTTTGGTGACAGTATACTATACTTTAAAAAAACAACACAACTAATGAACATATGTCGAAGTAATTTTAAGAATATAAGACAAAACCTTAATAATTTGTTAATCATAAAGCCAAACCATAAAAATGAACTTGAAAATGGTAAAAAGAAAGTTTCCAAGTGGTAGGGCAGCAGAGTTTGTGTAATGGTTCACACTTTTGAGTCTGATGTGGAGGTACAGGTTTCTTTTAGTCGGGTAAAATGAAGCTGGGTTTATAGGTGTTGTTTTCAATACTCTATCCAGGTGAATACTACAGGCATTCGCCAACCCTTCAGCTGCAATGAAGAAATCCTTGAAGTCAATTATTGTTGTCATAAAAAAATACTTCATCCCTTCCTCTCCCTTGTGCCTGCTGCTACTAGGTCAAGAGGTATACAATCCCAGTCAGTAAGTTTCACTATCCCGACCAGAGAGCTTGGCGCTGGTCTACATTAACACAGTTTTTATTATATAATTATTAAGTATCTAGTTAAAATCATTTCAGACAAAAACATGACAAACCATCTTTGTAAGAGACCAATGATCTTCTTATATGATATATTAATTCACATAGAAAGTATTAAAATAAAAATATTGATAGCTTTTTACTTCCCTTATTTCAAAACAGTAGGTGAAGAGCCGTTCCAGTACACAATACACATACTTTTAGTAGGTATTGGTTTCCTTAACTAATGTAAAATTAGTAAAGCACTTAAATAGGTAACTAAGTTAGTTCAGTATGAATGGTTAGATGTACTACTTTTTTCTGAGCTAACGTGAGAGACAAGATTGAAACTAATAATCAAACACTTTTCGGGTGAAATGTATATGAGGATAATTTATATATACTACTAGATTTATGAATATTTTGGACATACATAATTTTTATTCAGACAACCCACTTCTTCCTGAAGTTTTTTTTTCCTATAAATTATTTTAATTAAAAGTTTTTTTGTTACAGAAGTTATTGGTTCTGTACTTTAAAATACATATTTGAAATAAAAAGAATACGAGAAATATGGAATGTTTCATTAAAGGAATGAGACTGATGAGTTTAGTAGGTTGATTTTGAATCAGAAAAGTATAAGCACAACTAAGATAAAAATAGCTAACTTGAAAAAGTAATTTCAAGTTTTTAGAGTTTGAGAACATTAATTTTAACACAACAAACCAAGAAAACTCTTCAAAGCTGCTATGTCAACATTTTTATTTAAATACATACCTTTTAAAACAGCTACTGATAGTTTAAAAACCCTTTTATCTGTGGCAGGTATGTTTTCATACGCTAAATTACATTTTGAGCAAACTGGATAGATCTGGGTTAAGTGCATTGTCCTAATTGGCATTTTATTCCAAGAGAGCTTGTTAAATAATGTTTTTATTTGTTTCCCACTAACATTGGTGGACACGCGGATAAAATGTCAAGTTTGGGCTTGACACAGAGGTCTGATTTTGAATACCGGCAAGGACCTAGATGTATTTTAAGTGTTTTTAATAAATGATAAATAAATAGTAAACTCTTTCTCCACACAAATGTAGATAGATATTTTATATCTTACAGTCCTCATTCTAGCCCTATTAGTGTGATTAAATGTGTATAGTTCACACAAGTAATAAGAAACGAGAGAAAAAATAACTGTTTCAAAGTATTTTTAGTATATCGGCAAACCTTTTCAGCTTTTAGTGATTAATTACAAACTACTAAGATATATATACTAAAAATACTTTGAAACAGTTATTTTTTCTCTCGTGTCTTATTACTTGTGTGAACTATACACATTTAATCACACTAATAGGGCTAGAATGAGGACTGTAAGATATAAAATATCTATCTACATAAGATATAAATATATCTACTAAGATATATATATATATCTTAGTAAAGCACTTAAATAGGTAACTAAGTGTTACAGAAAAAAGACTTGTTTGAGGCAAGTTTGTAATTAATCACTAAAAGCTGAAAAGGTTTGCCGATATACTAAAAATACTTTGAAACAGTTATTTTTTCTCTCGTGTCTTATTACTTGTGTGAACTATACACATTTATATATATCCTATTTCAGTATATATACACAATCATGTAATATTCTGAATCATACTTGTGCTGCAAATAATAGTGCACACCTTGTTTAAACTAATCCTCAAGTTAATCTAGCACTCGTTAAGTGTAGTTCATTGGGTTAGTACTTCTTAAAAGTTTGACACTGCTCACGATTCACGTTCGTCACAGATCATCCATCTTCTGTAGGTCCTTCCCAGTGTTGCCAACTTAACACTTCACTATCACCCTCCCTCCTCAAAAAGGTGAATATGTGATCCTTCTGGGGGCTGCTTCTTCCTTTGAGGATGAACATGCCCTTGAGGGATTTCCTAATTCTGCTCCCCTAAAGGTGCCCTTGATAGGATGGGCCTGCGCTCATTTGATTCTGGCCAAGTTTCTGGGGTCCTTCTAATGTCTCCAGCTCTTGCCTCTTCTTTGACAGTAGGTGGTAGGGCACGGTTGTTCTCACTGCCACTAGGCATGGTGTCTACTCAACTTGACCAATGAAATCCCCGACTTTTTCCCTGATTTCCCCTGATCATTTCCTAAAATTCCCCACTAAAATTTCTTATTACTTGTGTGAACTATACACATTTAATCACACTAATAGGGCTAGAATGAGGACTGTAAGATATAAAATATCTATCTACATAAGATATAAATATATCTACTAAGATATATATATATATCTTAGTAAAGCACTTAAATAGGTAACTAAGTGTTACAGAAAAAAGACTTGTTTGAGGCAAGTTTGTAATTAATCACTAAAAGCTGAAAAGGTTTGCCGATATACTAAAAATACTTTGAAACAGTTATTTTTTCTCTCGTGTCTTATTACTTGTGTGAACTATACACATTTATATATATCCTATTTCAGTATATATACACAATCATGTAATATTCTGAATCATACTTGTGCTGCAAATAATAGTGCACACCTTGTTTAAACTAATCCTCAAGTTAATCTAGCACTCGTTAAGTGTAGTTCATTGGGTTAGTACTTCTTAAAAGTTTGACACTGCTCACGATTCACGTTCGTCACAGATCATCCATCTTCTGTAGGTCCTTCCCAGTGTTGCCAACTTAACACTTCACTATCACCCTCCCTCCTCAAAAAGGTGAATATGTGATCCTTCTGGGGGCTGCTTCTTCCTTTGAGGATGAACATGCCCTTGAGGGATTTCCTAATTCTGCTCCCCTAAAGGTGCCCTTGATAGGATGGGCCTGCGCTCATTTGATTCTGGCCAAGTTTCTGGGGTCCTTCTAATGTCTCCAGCTCTTGCCTCTTCTTTGACAGTAGGTGGTAGGGCACGGTTGTTCTCACTGCCACTAGGCATGGTGTCTACTCAACTTGACCAATGAAATCCCCGACTTTTTCCCTGATTTCCCCTGATCATTTCCTAAAATTCCCCACTAAAATGTATGTAACATCCTTCTAACTCCCTCCCTCCTTCCCTTCTCCACTCGTTTTTCTATTAATATTTTTTATGAATAATAAGAAGTTTTAAAATTTGAATATTTTTTAAATTTGTATTAAAATTGTTTACTAGGAATTAAAAATAAATTACACAGCTACAAACAAAAAAATGAGATAATTTACTGATTTAATGATTATAGTAGTTCATATTTTGAGTAGAATATCATCTTCCCGGATTTTTATTGTGATTTACCAAATTCCCGGCTTATTCCCGTTTTTACCCGATCACTTCAAATTCCCGTTTTCCCTGATTTTCCCGGATGGTAGACACCCTGCTAGGGAGTGAGGTTCCGCCATTCACATCCTTCAACCACCTGAGCAAGACAGAATGGCAGGGAGACACATCCTCAAGGCTGATTCTTTTTTATTTGATAATCTGGAAGGTGTTCTTTGGTTCAAATGTCTCTTTACAATGTTTCCATTCGCACACAGTAAATATAAGCAGCTCCCTAGCACTTTATGCACTTCCGCTTCAATCCAGATAATTTTCTATTTGTTGAACTGTTTCATTAAAACTTTCTGCCCTTTCTTGAAATGACACTCCCTTTTACCTGAGTTCTTTATTTGCCTCTCTTGCTGAACACTTACTTTGCTTTGAACTTGTGTTCTATTGTTGATTATATTCAAATGAGTGTCCTACCTAACATAAGCTCTGCCGAGGCTACTCTAGTTGTGATGTGTGTGGTGTTTAGATAGGTTAGGAGAAATTCCTTCGCTGCCATGGATAAAGCAACTCTAAATTTAGCTTTGAGTTTTATCTGACACTCAGATTTCAGCTTGTCCATCGATTGCGAGATGATATGAGGCCCCAGCCCTACATTCTATTCTGTTTCTTGAACAAAATTCAGTGAATTCTATAGACCATATTAGTTGACTGCCACTATCGAATATTAGAACCTCTGGATATATATTANAAAAAAAAAAAAATGTAGTAAGGGCTCAAATTGTAGCCGAGGAAGCGGTCGACTTCATTGAGCATACCTCAAGCCATTTACTGTGAACATCAACAACAAATAAGTAACTCATCCCATCTATAGGTCCAAGGAAGTCAATGTAGATTAGACTCCACGGTGTTGCCAGCCACTTCCATGAAATAAGACGACTTTTCTTAAGTGATAGTTGAACTACCTGACATGTTTGGCATCCCAAGACGTAGTTCTCAATGTCCTTGTTCATGAAGGGCCAACAGAAGTAATTCTTAGCTGATAGCTTAGTCTTGACCACTCCTAAGTGCCCAACATTTAGCTCCCTCAGGATTCTGTCTCAAAGTGCCCTTTAGTTCCACACAGATTACAGATATAATTTCTGAATCATGTAACACTATGGAATCAATTGTCCCGCTTTGGGTGTCGATTGAAACACTACAAATTAATTCCTTGATATAATAATGCTGTGATGATGTTTAGATTATCTATAGCTCTCTGATCGAGCGCCTATCATCACTGTATGGAAAATATACCGTTTAACCAGCTGTTTATAGCTCTTGTGGTCGAGAACTAATTAGAACGGTATAATTAATTAATGTAAGAAAGAGAACTGTTGATGGCTGTTTATTCACACACGGTTTATTTAAATTACATCTGTTAATCACTTATACAAACTCCAATTAAATGCTTAAATTAATGCACATTTGTGATATTAATGTAAGTTATTTTATACTGTGTTAGTCTGTGACTGCCAGTGTGTGGTTCTGACTGACTTGTGCATGAACGTTTGGATTCCGGAGTAGATGTTTGGATCTTGGATGCCTGGCTGATACGCACAAACGGTTTATATATGACATACCCCTTGCATGTTTCTCCCCTCATCAACAGTGTAAAAACCAACTAATAGAAAGAGTCCTGGCGACAGGTGTTGTGAAGGCTAGCTTCTTATTGGTATAGGGAATTGGCATCTTCACCAAATACCGCAGAGTTGTTCCTTTTAACAGGAAATAGTGCAGTTGTTTTTTTAACAGGAAAGATGGTATAAAAAATATATTTTAAAGGTGAAATCCTTTCCCCATTATTTCTGAGAAGCGCGTGTTTCTTCATGGATGAATCTTAAAAGGATACTCTACATATATTACTTTAAGGAACAATTATCTTCATTCATGACTTTTTACATAACCAATATGATTACAAATATGATTACAATCAACATCGTTCAGATACATGGTTGTTATAGCCACATACCTTGCAAAGAGGCCGGACTTATAGCTTTTGTGATGTTCCTTGAGCTCTTGACTATACCACCCTAAATATTTCTGGTTCCTCCTTTATTTTGACCCAATCAATGTTAAAAAATAGTTCATTGTTTGCCACAACTTATTCTGCACAGCTTATTAGCTTTTGAAAGCGTTAAGGTCCTCAGTGAATATTCTTTCTTGTATTTCCTGTTTGCTAAACCCATCACAGATTTGAATATGATATTGGACTCCAAATTGGTCCTAAAACTACAAGTTGCTGCCAAATGCTGGACTCTTGCAGCCCAATCTGCAATACTGTCCCCCTCAGATTTGGAAGCCTGATAAGATATATGTCTTTCCTTGAACATGGACACCTTCGGACCATAATGAGATGACAGTAACATTTTAATCACCTTATATGTCTTATCTTCAGGCTTGTTGGGAACACATAGGTCTAATGTGTACATGACCTGATGTAATAAACTTAGCAAGATATCCTTTTGTTTCTTTGCATCCACCACTTCATCAGCTCTAAAAAAACTATTGCAATTTGCGCTCAAACACTCCCCATTCATTAACAAGTGGATTAAATTCTGTAATACAACAAATATAGGCTGGCCCCATCTCATCTCCAGTAGTAGCAAATAAAAAAGATAATCATAAGTTTGAAATTAAAATTTAATATATATATTTTTCAATAAGTATTTTATCTTAACATTTAACCCTTTAATGTTAAATAAACAATAGGACTATATATTTTAATATTTAATCATTTAGGTGGCTATCGTTATCAACTTCATAACTGTAAATACTAGAGTTTCTGGTTGAGGAATTCGAGAATTTTTTGTGTCTCGGGAAATAGATAAGAGGACAGGAAACTTTTGAAAATAATTTTTTAGTAAGAGTCATTTGACTAAATAGATTTAAAAAACAAAACAGGTTTTCTTGCTTTATGCTTGGATCTTGTTTGGCTCATGGGAAAGTGAGACTACAGAGTGAATTATGAGTAGCATGTTGCTGCCGACAGACGAGTCGACACTGTGGTTAAAGTAATGTCTGCAGACATGCGAATGAATCTTGTTAAAACAAGAAACAATTCTGTGCTAAAAGACAAAGTTCGTGTCAGTCAGTGTACAAAAGTAGCACTGAGTATTTTTCAATCCTTTTCTGCTTTCTAATTCTAATAAATTATTGAGTGTCAAGTGCATTTTTTTACCAGTAGATATTATTAATGAAAGTATTAATTGCAGTGTTGTGATTTCATATGTTGAACAATACAATTCTCCCTGATCAGAGGTCTGTAATTATGTATAGGCTAAATGTTAAGTTAATTTTCATAAGTATATTGTCATTGTTGACAATATTATGTTTATTTTGTGAGCAACAATGATAACATTTTACACTACAGGTAATACATATTGTTTTTCTATATGTATTGATATTATCTATAAAAATGTTCAGCTACATTGACCTGGCGGATGAACACCGATTGCTAGAGTAGACCTATTAGCTGTTCTATGTGTCATTCTATAAAGATTGGATTTTACACATAGCTGGACTTAACATATGTAACCTTGTTACATAAAGGTTTAAATTAATTATCAAAATGTCAAAGAATACAAAGTTTTAAAAGAGTTAGAAATAAAAATAAAGTTACAAGAAATCCTATTATTTTTTTCATTGCCATTGAAGTCTTGATTGTTGCTCCTCCAAGGAAAATAATACTCTTGTTTAAAACAATAATCTTCAAGTGCATCAATTTCTTCTTTTTCAGGAAAGGAGCTTAATGGCACAAACAATCCCTCCCATTAAAGAGGAAATTGATTTAATTTAACTATCGATCTCCTCTTTAATGGGAGGAAATGTAAGCTACCCACATTCTTGCTGCTGGTATCCTTGTAACCTTTTATACAAAATATTTATATTGTATTGGAAACACAATTTTGTTCTAGTACAAATAAAATACATTTCATAAGATAAGTATTGTTACATAAAATTTGACACTTTAAGAAATGGATTAGTACCGGCATGTCAAGTCATCTTGAAAAGTTTGTACAGTCAAGTCATCCTGAAGAGTTTGTACCATAAGTCAAAGTTCCAAATGAATAGTTATTTTTAAATACAGAAGCATAAACAGACTAAAATTAAATCAAACTACCAGAAAACTTTAGTCTGATTTTCACAGTAAGTGTGAAAACTGGATAACTTGTATTGCCACAATTGCAGAAATAAAAACATTAGGCTACAATTTTATTGAATATTAATGTTCCTAGTTTGCTTGGTTAGTAATTTAAAGATAAAGGACCTAAACAGTTAACCAAGTATTATTGGAAGCTTTTGATAACTTTCAAGATGAACTTTATTTAATAAATTTTATACTGCTAAATATATTTTTAGAATGTAAAATTTTAGTGATTTCCAATCAACGTTGGAGGTCAAAAGTGGACTTTCCCATAAAATTAAGGGCTTATAAGCAGTCTTGAATGCCCACGATAAGACTAAATTAAGCCTATATTTTGAGTTACATATAAATTACTAATTATTATCAAATTTCTCTAACTACCAATTGATGTCCCATAGTTCTAAGTAATTATTTATCTCTATTTACAGTGGAACTGTAATTACTAAATTATCTCATAAGGGCCATGCTAATTTTAAATTGTTATGGTACTACTGGTGAGGTTTTACAAGAACTCAACACGTCAAGTAGGGGTGGAAGGTACAAGAGAGAGGGATATGGTGGAGGTAAATAAGAATGTTTCTTTCTCTCTCTTTCTATCCACTTTTAATCTCTCTTAGTATGAGACATTCTCCGCTACTACCCAAGACACAAACATGTTCTATTTACCCTATGTCTTCAAAAGCTTCCACACCACTCATATTACCACCATCACCAACCAAAATGTTTTTGCTAATTAATGGATATGAAGTATACAGGGAAGAGACCGCAAGGGAGACCAAAGAAGAGATGGAAGGAACAGTTAGCAGCAAGTGTGCAAGTGAGAGGAAAATGGAAAAAAGTGTAGGAGGAAGAATGGTGAAAGGACAGAGGGAGATGGACGCATTTTACTAAATAGACTCAGCCACAGGCTGAAAACAGTTGATGATAATGATGACTTTAATTTAAGCGATGGAGCGGTAGCAAAGTTAGTGGAAGGTTACTAAGTGAGGTTGGAAAGGAACCTTAATAATATATCAATACACAAGTTATTTAGCCTTAAAATCAAGGCATCCCTGACTTAAGTTTGTGGGGTCCTCAGTTATATTTATCTGCCTGTTAAAAAATAAGTTTAATGCTATTGTTGTTTAGTATTGGTAGGCCTAGTTTGCACCTAGACTTATATACCAATTTTCAAAACATGTCGCGCTCACAAAACATTACTACCTACAAACACTAAATACTACGCACAGCCAGGGCTGTGGAGTCAGTAGGCTAAACCTTTGACTCTGACTCCTATATTTTTCTACTGTGTGACTCAGACGCCTCCAACAATGGCAAATGTATATATTAATCAGTATGTACGATAATAAAGAACTTATTGCAGTAAATTAATTTTATTATAGTAAATATATAACTAATTGATGTTTATTACAATTTTAAAATACTAAATGCTAAAATGGTAACATCTAGGACATTTTATCACCACCACGTGAATCATTAGAGTACTTTAGGTCCATAGAATATATATATATATTTTACTACAATTTCTGAAAAAGAAAATGTTCTTTCATTTCTATTATAGTAAATATGCATTTTATTGTGCATTTAATTTTTTCACCTAATTATAATTTATAAGTTTTTATTCTGAAGTTGGAACCTTTATACGGTCTCTGACTCCACCCAAAATTGTTTACGACTCCCAACTCCACAACCGTACACACAGATAAACTACATTTCTACCAAACTCCAAGTAAGTTTTTTGAATGAAACACATAGCCATTCATGTGTGCCACTTGTAACACTAACACATGTTAAAGTTTACCATAAGTAGATTACAACAAACAACCTTGGAACGGAAACAAGATAACTGTATGCTAAAAAAAATAATCCCATTCCATGTGTTTTTTTATATGTCACCTAATCGAGGGTGGGACCACCTAGATCGTTGGGACATGTGCAGCTGCAACATTATAGCACAACCCTTGGGCCCACTCTGATTAAAATATAGGCTATATAATTAGTTTATTTTAATATGATTCTGGTGGATGATTTCAGGTATGGGTGTTTCTGCTATTCTAAGTTTTAATTTCAGGTTTAATGTACCCTTGTGTGAGCTTGCTGGATGTAAAATTGTTAGTGGATCATCAAAAGTGTTTTTGTTTGGATAAGAAAATGTTTGCTATCCATTTTTAAGAAATTAGTCTGTTGCGAAAGAGAGCTAAGTGTGGTCGCTGCATTAAGATTATTTGCACATTTATCAGCTTTATTGTAGACCTGCTAGTAAAGCTTAGATCGTGTAAATTTTCCAGCAATATTTGTTCTTATGTCACTTAGGTTTGTTTGGTTTTGAACTGTTAGTCATTACGAAGTTTTTTAATAATCATGATTTAAGTATCATTAAATTCTTCACATTTTTTGTGAATAGGGCCTATAAATATGGTTTTTTTAGAAAATAAAAATTCACATAAAAGGTATGATTTATTTTTTAGACATATCAATACTATCTATAAAAAGTGACAGCTTCAGATCACATGACTTGACGAATATAAGTACTATAGCTTATAAATGTTTTAGTACATTTTGTAACTGTAAAAAAACCCTTCCTATCTGAATCTGCTGTGTGTGGATGCTAACACCTTTCGATTGAATAGGCATGACATATTGGCTGTTGTGGTTAATGCTAAACATGTCTATTTTATAGTGTTGATTTTTCTAGAGGTTTAATAAACAAATGTGTTTAGGAAAATTCATGTACCTTGGCCTACAGTTTAAGACTTTATTTTTGAATTCTAAACAAAGATACCAATTTAAGTGCTTATCCCAGGTTTTTTCCCTGCAAAAGCCAAAGCATGTAGTACAACCTACATTTATGGCCGATCTTATGACTCCTGGATAAATATTAATCTGGCAGATAAATATTTCTATCTGGTTGATAAGTTAAAAGTGTGCCTTACAAATGTCAGATAGCATTTATCTGCCAGATAAAATATATTTACCCATCACATTTTTATCGGGAGGTTTAAGTAGCTGATAACTTTTATCTGAAAGCTAATAATAATAATAATCACCGCGTCTTACTACCCGTTAGGGTTATACGCTTTACGTACTAATTACTCTAGGGGATTAGGAATTGGGATGGTTTAATTAGAGGAAGTGAACCCGCATTTGCGTGGAGGGAGAGTGGAAAACCATTTAGGAAAAACCACCCCCAGTTAACCCGACCGAGATTCGAACCTCGATCTCCCCGTCCTCAGCAGTCGAGCTCAACACAACAAGTGCGTTAGCCAACTACGCCACCGAGGCGGGTTTATATCTGAAAGTTAAAATGGTTGTTGCTATAGTGAGGGGTTGTTTTTCATGAGGTTTCGTCTATCAGAATCTGTTTTTAGGTTAAACTCTTCGTTCACGTGTTTAGTAAGCACAGGCACAGGCTCCAACTATATAAAGTTAGAACATTTAATTCACACTTTTATACAAATGACAAGCTATTTGTAGAGTTATATTTATATAAGAACAAATTATAGAAATGTGAGTACAATAAATGAAATTTTGTAAACGTTGTACCCAACTAAAGACCACATTTTGGCATACACCGAAATTAGTTCTTGCAAGACATCTTAGCTTCTGCACCCACGTGACGCCATCCGTTTACCTGCACTCATTTAGCCACCATTATTTAACAAATGTTGAGCATTGTAGTCACGTTCCAGGTAGTAGCGGTAGCAGTAGGGCTTATACGTATGCATGCATACCAGTAAAAACAGTGCCAACCTTGCACTTTCTGCATAAAGTTATATTTATCCTTCAGATAGCTATTTGGCAGATAGATTCAGTTCATAACAACCGTAAAATATTAAAGTGGCTAATAACCTTTATCTGGTTGCTAACTTTAACCTCCTAATAGCCATATTTATCTAGTAGTCATACGACCGGCCCTTAGTCTACTCTAAATAAGGTTGTCAGATGTCCCAGTTTTCCGGGATTGTCATTTTTTTTGGATGGTGGTCCTGGTGTCTAAAAGACCACTTCGGGACTCAAGATTGTCCCAGTTTTTAACATTTTTTTTCCTTTCCCCTCATAGTCCGTGATATAAGAGACCTGTTAACATTATTTTGTCAGGTTGGTGTGCATAAGTATAACACAATTCGGGAAAGTCCTGTCTATTCTATAAATTTGATGATTACATTCTCTTTGGATAGTAAGTAATTGAGTCAATGTGTCATTGTGAGAGTGTAAGCGTAAATAGAGGGATATGTTTGTTTTTTGGTTCTGAAATTTTATTAAATTTCATTTAATCCACAGTGTTTTAATTTTATATATGCCGAAAAGACAGTGCAAGATGAAGAAGGCAAAATCTTATTGCAAATAGGTATAAGCTTTAAACTTTTGCTTGTTTTTTTTAAAACTAAAATATTAATGCTGTTTTCTATTTTGTAATATGTAAAGGCATTTATTTTATGTGCCGTAAAATTGAAATACAATTTTAATACTTAAGATATTTTTGTTGTCCTGGTTTGCCCTAGCAACACTAACTCCAAACCTTCACCATTCCTACCCCATCATTGTAATTATAATATCCTTCACTGATACCAAGTAAATGTGAGGCACAAAAGAATGCCCCTGCCTCCTTTCAATAAGGCTAGATAAGCCGTGTTAGTTTTAAAAATACGTTATCCAATCTTTAAAACCAGTTTAAGTAGATTATATTTGAAAAAAAAGTTTTACATAGTTATTTTGTGAGTCTGCAATGAATTTAAAAGTTGTCAATAATGATATTATTCATTTTGATCTTTAGTGAAGTGCTGCACAACAATGTATAGTAAATATACAAATTTGCACATAGTAAAAAGCACACAGTATTTAATAAATAAGTTGGCAGGCCTTAATAGGTTTGGGTTATGGCAACACTGTAATCGTAAAATAAATCGGCTGCTTACCCCTTCTCTCTTAAGGAAGAACCTGACGTTTCTTCAGTTCCTCCGATTCTTTTAGAGAAATAAATACATCTCTGAAGTTCTCAAGTATTTGGGCATAATTGGCATTATCGAAAAATCTTCAAAATAGTAAAGCTATGAACTGTCATTGTATATACATCGCCATTTTGCTACCTTATTACATAGTGGTTTCGCAATGGAACGAAATGTACTCCAAATATACATATAAATCAAACACAAGTATCACACAAAAACACGTGACAAACACGATAGCAAAATTGAACATAAAAATGAAACATGCTCAAAGCACACACCATTATACACAGACGTCAAAAAATATTCACCTTCTTTGTTGTTGATTGGTAGCTGCTTTGGTGTCTATGGCTACGGCATCAGTTGCTAACTGACCGCACTACAAACATGTGTGCGCAATGATATAAAATCACTAGTTTGTTATGAACAGAACAGTACTTTTAAATACTTGTATTTAAATCCATATTACAAATCAAACATGTTATTATTTGAATTTGTTCAACTTGACATCTATGAAGCACAAGTATTAAATCATGTTCAAATGTGACCTATATTTTAAACTTTAGTCGACGTGATGGCAACCTGTACAAAGACATTCGTTCGTAAAGATGTTTCTATTGACCGGGCTTAGCGAAAAAAAAGACAATGACATGGACGACTCAGATCAATACATTATTTTGTGGTAGGATGATATGATAAAATATTATTTAGATTAATCAAGATAATAACACAATTAGTACATGGTTGTACTATTCTAAAATTATTATATCATAAGTTGTTTGAATTTTAGATGTACATCAAATTTTATTTTCTTCAGGGAGTCATTGACATCGATCGGCTTTGTCATGGCTTTGCTGTCAATTTTGTGGACCGACTTCCCAATTTTTCCAAAAAAGAATAAAACTTTGGCAAAGACCTAATAATAATTCGAAGTATTAAAAAAAATGCATACATATAAATATTTCTAATATCTTATGTTAGGGGTTTATCTAAAGCACAAATAAGATTATATGGATCAAACTTGGTCGGGGTACCTGAAAGCGCGAGCTTCAAACAATATTATAACTTATAGCACTAGTTAAAACGTTATTAACATACAAGGCCGTAGCCAGCCAATACTTTCAGAGGGTGGGGGGTTGGGGTTGGTGGGCACATCCCCCAATTACTGGAAGCTAGAAACACATTGTAAATGATAAACAGTTTTAGGAGCTATCTGAAGTGTTTTTTTAATGTCAACATTAGCCTTTAACTGCCGAAGGCTAGGAAAAAATTCTAAATATTAAACCCCTCTAGAAGTTATCAGAAGTGTTTTTTTTTTCAATATAGCACCATAACTGCAGAAGGCTAGTGTAAATTATTAATTTTAAACACCTCTAGAGACTATCTGAGTGTTTTATTTTTGCAACATAAAACCATAACTGCCGAAAGCTATGGAAAATTCTATACATTAAACACCTCTAGAAGCTATCTAAAGTGTTTTTTTATAGTAGCATAACCCCCTAACTGCCAAAGGTTGGAAAATTTATAAATACTAAACACCACTAGAAGCTATCTGAAGTGTTTTTATGGCAACATAGCCCCCTAACTGCCGTAGGTTAAGGACAATTCTAAATATTAAACACCTCTAGAAGCTATCTGAAGTTTTTTTTAGGGAAACATAACCCCTTAACTGCTGAAGTTTAGACACACTTCTAAATATTAAATACCTCTAAAAGCTAAGTGAAGTGGTTTTTTTTATGGCAACATAACCCCCTAATTGCCGAAGGCAAGGAAAATTTATAAATATTTAACACCTCTAAAAGCTCTCTGAAGTACTTTTTCTGGTAACAAAGCCTCCTAATTTGTACTTGTATCTTAATTTTGATATTGTTTGAACCATAAATAAAGCCATATATAGTTTGTTCATACAATTTCAGGGGGTTTAAGCCCCCCCTAAGACCACCGGCTACAGCCTTGTTCACAGAGGTGTAGTGGAACCACAGCAAAGTCACGCCCCGGCACTGGTTTGAGATTGGAGCTGGATCAGCATAGAATATAATATTCTTGGGACATTAGACTTGATTGGCTATGGATGCATATGCATGGAACTTGTCTTTTCAATTTAATTTTATCGTAATTGAAAGTTAATTAAATTAACGATAGTTATAATAGATGGACGTCCCTTTCATGAGCGTATGGGGAATTTAATTGGGACACGGGGGGTTCAATATCGTAAGTTTTTGACACGATGTTAAGACATACTATTAAATTCTAAGAAATAACATTGTTATTTTATCCACTAGTGGTGGAACTTTATTTGTGTAAGAGGAGAGGGGGGAACAAGTAGCAAAAGTGTTTTAGATACTTTCTATGCACCTAGAATATATATCTGTAGTGGTCCTGGTTTGGAGATTTTTGAAAACTATACTTTTTTAAAAGCTATTCAGAATAGGANAAGCTTTCAAGAAAAGGGCCCCCCCCCCCCCCGATTTTAAAAAAAAACTTGAGCGGCTTAGGGTTCTTCCTTCAATACATTTTTGAAAAGTGGATGACTCTAAAAGCTATTTTAAGAAGTGCTCACCATATTTTGTTAAAATTTAGTTACCCTAAAATCTACTTTAAGTCCTTCCCAAATAATTTGTTTTTAAAATTCGGATGCCCTTGGAACCTATTTAGTGAGCTCCTAGCTTAATTAAAAAAAAACCTCTAAAGGCTATTTAAAGTGGTCTACCAGCTTTTTTTAAAATATTGGATGCCCTTAGAATTAGAAGCTATCTGGAACTGTCATTGCCTGGATTTTTTTAAATTAGATACCCCTAAGAGCTATTTTAAGTGGTCCTCCCCTAACACATTTTCTAAAATTAGCTGCTTTTAGAATCTAATTGAAATGGTCCTCACTTGGGTTAAAAATTATATAATATATGCCTATTCAAACAATTGTATTTGGAGTGGTCCTCTAAAGTTTTTTTTAATCGAATGCCTTTAGAAGCAGTCTGGAGTGATATTCGCCCGGAAACTTTTTGAAAATTAAATGCCCCTTAAATTTATTTGAAGTGGTCTTTCCCTGGCAAATTTTTGAAAAGTGAATGCTTCTATAAGTTACTTTATTTTTGATACAAGACCATTGTTAAGCTTCATATTAAAATCTTTGAAAAATTTCGAGGGGGTAGGGGACTTTGACCTCATAACATCCCCCCCCCCCCATGATTTACACCCATGATCCCTTTTACCATTATGAAATACAGACACAAGCAAGAACTCGAGACCCCTCCCCCCCCTTTCCCCTCAAAACCCTCTAATAAAGAGTTTCAGCATTGCTACATTTGGGACTATACCCTTGAACATTATTATTTGTTGGGAAGTTAGACCACGTTATAATCTTATACAATCAAGGTTCCTGATTAGGATCACAAATGGTAAAATCAATTATAGCAAATTTATTTTGAACCTTAAAACTTAGCGGACAGATAGATCTTACTCTTTACTCTTTTCAATTTTTTTTCTTTCTTATGGTATCCTTTGCGATGCGGGTTACATTCTACAGAAACATTTTTCTTAAATCTTTTACATACATACTTTTATTTTTGAAACCCGTCTTACCACATGTCCGGACTATGCCCCATTTAATGACGATAGCGGGCAATGTATGCGAAAGCTATAATTAAGAAGAAATATAAGCGCATTTGAGTGATTTGAATAGGGTAGACCATCTGGACAAAAACACCCTCAGTTCATTCGGCTGGAATTAGAACCCTGTCCTCCCCAACACCGACAAACCAGGCCAAAAGAGCCTCCATACCCAAACGATGTAGGTATATTTGAGATATTTGGTGCTATGTGTTCGAAACGTTAATGTTTATAAATATTTTCGACCTCACTGGTCTTGAGGTGAAGTGCTCGCCTCAGAAGTCAATGTTCGTGGGTTCAAACCCAGCTTGAGTCAATGGATTTTTCTTGAGCGATAAAAATCTGTGTCACGACTTTCTTAGGAGGGGAAGTAAGGCTGCCAGTCTCATGTCGATTGTGTCACGTAAAAGAACCCTGGAAGTTAAGTGAAACTACCCTTCCCGCCAAAATTGGTAGGCGCTCTCACTCATAGAGACTCCGTGTGTTGACATAATCAGTTGGTCCAGAAAGTGCACATTAAATACCTCAAATAAATAAACAATCATTCAATTCAAAAGCTGATATTTTTCCAGACGTTTATCTGAGTTATCGAGATACTCGAATAAGTCTATTTACCTTTGTGTGAGTATATGACTGCAGGCCTGAAAGCAATATAAACGTATTGCAGACATGTGGGTAGTGAGCTTGGGAACCCTGCTCTGGAAGAAGCAGTTCGATTCTCGGATGGAAGCTTTGAAGGTGCTATTTTCTCCCCATTGTGATTTTCCATTGGGATTGCTACATAATTATGTAAGAGAACATTCTCGGACACACAAGTGGTGCGGGTGTTAACCGCATCAGTGGTCGTACGGTCTAATGCGTCACTTTTACAATATACTAAAAGAGATTTTATTATTTTTATTTTATAATTAATTACAATATCCAAAGAGCTAGAGCTCACTTATATGATTATGGATTTATAATAATTGAAATTTTACATAAGTTGAAATTTTAAAAGATTTAAAGACATTATGAATAATTTATTATGAAATAAAATTAAACAGAATAATTTTTTTTACTAAAATACACAAAACATAATAGAGAGCAGTACCAGTACAATGTTACATATAAGATTATTTTGAAATATGTGGGATAATATTGATGACTACATTTTATCAATACATGTGAGATAAACATTAAAAAAAGAAAAATCAGTATATGTAAAAAAAAGAAAAAATAACATTATTAAATAATTAATAAGAAAGTACTTTGAGATAAAAATAAAAGTTGTGGAAAATTAATTAGTATTACAATAATAAACAATACTTGTAGGTATATACAGGGAAATAATATAGATTCTAAAATATTTACTGAGAAAAGATGAATTTATTAGAATAATTGTGATTGAAGGCAAATAGATAGGATGAGACTGAAGTGAAGTATTTTACAGTATAGCAGACCTAATTTAATCATAAATAGAGAAGAGCTGGTCAACAACTTTACATAATTTTGGTATGTTGGGCTTAAAGTTGTTCACTGGCAAATAAAAAATGTGTAATGTTTTTTTTTTTAATTTGTCAGCCCAAGTAAACCAGAGATATGTGTTGAAATTGCATTATATATTATAGTCACTTTATTTAAAGTTGAATTTGTTCCATAGTTTACAGTGTTACAAGATTCATGATACATTTTAAGTGAGCCTCTAGTATGATGACCTGACTAAGGTAGTTCTAATTTGTGGGTACTTTTAAGTTTATTTTATTTATTTTGTAAGCAAGACTTGTTTGGAAAATAATCAGTTTATCGAAAGGCATTAAATCCAGATATTTATAAATTTCAATAGTTCTATATTCTCTTATAGGTAATTTATATAGTGATCTAAAAAAACTATTTTGGAGTGCAGATAGTCTTTTAAGTATCGATTTGGTTGCAAAACCGCAACTATTACTAATACATATAAGATATGAGTGTACCAAAGAAAAACAAAGAGTTATTTTTACTCGATTAGTTAATGCATGGGTACATCAGTTTATTGCTCCTGTAATAGGAATTAGTTATTTGTTATATTATTTATGTGACAGCCTCATAAGAGCTGCTTGTCAATAGTTAGGACCAGATGAGTAATATATTCTAAATATTCCTCTATCTCATTTTCCATGATTATTTTCTTTTTTATTATTCTTTTGTGGCTAGGTTTTGAGAATAGGATAAGTTTAGTTTTAAAAAAAAAATTAATAGAGAGTTTATTGGTATGAATCCAGTCTAGCAATGGAGGGATGTCGGATTTAACATTATTTAGTAGAAAATTTACATTAATGTTCTCATAATATAAGCAAGTGTCATCTGCAAAAATGTGTCCATTCAAATTACTTTTGTGTAAATCATTTATATAAACTAAAGAAATAATGCGTCCGAGGATTGAACCTTGAGGAACGCCACACATTATTCGATTATAGTCACTAAATATTTTAGAGCCTTGCTCGGTTTTTATCAGAACTCTTTGGCATCTATAACTTAAGTAATTTTTGAACCATTTCAACGGCGACTTTTCTACTCGAATACGCTTAAATTTATCAATTAGTATTATGTGATCAAATGTATCAAAAGCCTTGGTCAGGTCAATAAACAAACCCATTCCCAAGATCAGGGCTAGAATCCCGAATGGATGTACTGTGAGTGATTTTTTTCTAAATAGTTTCTTAATTTCCCCCAGTGTAGATTCTGGTACATTTCCTTCAAATTATACTTTTTTGATACTTACCCTATTCTTATCAAACTAATATTTGAATAATGAGGACGGGTTGTAGGAAACTGCGCGAAAAAAAAAGTATTAAAAAGACACAAAATCAAGGAAATTAATGCTATTTAGAATGTCTTTAACAGTTATTGCAATTATTTCTAGAGTTAATCTAAATTTCTTATGACGTTGATCAAATTTTACTTCTTTGATCAGATCTGTGCTAGAAAATAAATTTTAATTTAATAGCTAATAGTTTCAAACAAATTTTAATCGATTTTTTTAGAACCGCGTCTTTCTGGTGGTTTAAGGGATAAGGAAGGTTATATTTAGAGGAATAATTGTATCCGCATTTGCATGGGGGTAGAGTGAAAAACCATTTTGGAAAATCCATCCTCAGTACACCTGACTGAGATTATAACCTCGATCTCCCCTTCGTACAAATATTTAAATTATAGTACAAAATATGGTGTACCTATAGGTTATGTCATTGAAATAGACTTTAATATAATTTGGCAAATTTTTTCTCAATTAAACTTATGTTTGGCCACCTCTATGGTATAGTGGTGAGAGTTCCTGGTTACAGCTCCAAAGGTCCCGAATTCGATCCTGGTGCTTCCAGACAAAGGTTCCCAACGTGCGACTTGCGGGTCATATATATTATTATTATTATTATTATTAGCACCGCGTCTTACTACCCGTTCGGGTTATACGCACTTACGCTAATGTGTAATGTTAGGGTGATTGTGAGATGAAATTGAGGACCTACAGTTTAACGTGGAATCCGAACCACGGTGGAGGTCTGGAATTCCTCACATTCACAAGATGTCTTGTCAGAGGTGAAGGAAGGGTTTGGTAATCAGATGAATCTGTGCCGAGACCGAGGATTGAACTACGGACCCCCAGACCAGAAGTCTGACACCTTACCCCTAAACCACCAGGTCACTGTCATATATATCAATTATATTCTTGGTTGAGGTCCATGACAATTTTTATTTTATATTTTATAATACTATAACATCATTGAGAATTAGAGTTGGACCAGTGCCGATTATCAATCCGATCGTCTACCGATTATGGCACAATCGGCGATACAAACGCTTATTCTATGCTCTCGAGCTGGTTTTTATTTAGACAAAGAATTACAGAAAGCCTATAAAAATGTAACAATAAATGTAAAGTAAGATTTTAATCAACACATGTCCACGTCTCTCTTTCATCTAAACACAAAATGTGTATTCCCCTTGTGTAACGAATTTTGTGTGCCTCTATTAATTTTATTGAAAATTATATTTAAATTTGTTATATATAATTATGATTGTTTTAATGACAGAACTAGTTGTCATAACGATAAAATAAAATACATTTTAAACAACTCTAAAACTTTTATTTAGACTTGATTAAAACAAACTTATAATCGACTGTATAAATTTGAAAACTAAACAAATAAACGGCATCGTTTATCGGCCTAATCAGAAACAAATGATCGCCATCGGCCTAATATACAAAATATCTTATTGCCCAGCTCTATTGAGAGTAAAAATAACATGTTTTTTTTAATAAGCACACGTAGCATCTAAAAATATGGAAAAGTAGCAGTGAAAGTTACATATGTGAAAAAACATCCTCATCGAGCCCTTACGGTACTCAAACTCCAATATCTTCGTCAATGGGGACCAAGTGCAACGAGATGCCTTTAACACCTTGGCCACCTTTACGAGTGACGAAACAGTTGCTCTAATTACACACAGGTAAAATTAAGTGCATGGAAGCCCGCGATAAAAGTTGAATATAAATGTACAGTCTGGTCGAATCCTAAGTGCCTGTACTTCTCGAATCTGGACATTTTCTTTCGACTCCAGGATCTAAATTTGAATCATTAAAACCTTAAAATTTTAATTAAAGTTAAAATATTAACCATTTTAAGAAGACCTGACAGTTGTTATTTTATTTGTCATATCTATTACGTTATAAATAAAAAAATTATGCTTTTGAGTACATTAATTATTTTTATGACATTTTATCCTTTCTTGTGACTTATTTATTTAAGTTGGTGACCTAGTGGTCTAGGGGTAAGGCGTCAGACTTCTGTGCTGGTGGTCCAGGGTTCTATCCTGGGTCCCAGTACAGATCTAGCTGATTGCCAAGCCCTTCCTTCACCTCTGACAAGACATCTTGTGAATGTGGGGAATGCCAGGGCTCCACCGTGGTTCAGATTCCACGTTAAACTGTAGGTCCTCCATTTCATCTCACAATCACCCTACCATTACACATTACCGTAAGTGCGTATAACCCTGACGGATAGTAAGAAGTGGTGATAATAATTATTATTTATTTATTTTTTTTAACAAAAGGAAGATGAAATAATGTTTTTCTAACCATACTGGCCTATATAATTACTTTCAGCATGCATACAAATGTGATTTCAAGTGTTGACTTTGAGTTGGGAATGTTGGTAACGTGAAAATATTTTTGTATAGATTACAACAAATTTAATGTTGACTACAAAATTAGTTTGATTATAACAAAATAATTTTTTAGTCCCCATTATTTTTTGCTAACCTGCACAAAACTTTTTTTTCTGTAAGTGTTTTTATAGTTTTTAAAGCAAAACATGTTTTTGGCCAAATAAATTAAATATTGCTCCAGTATAGTCATCAATTTTAGGACAACCTTGACATACTATTCAATAACTGTTGAGATGACTATTTAATCCCTCCCACCCATTTCCCTTTCCCAAAACCTTTCTGCATTTCTGTCCATACTGATATAATATAACTAGAACCATTTATATTAGAAATAGATAGATGCAGTTCAATTTTAATAATATGTACCTTTTAGAAAATAAAAACTTTTTTTGTGACCAAATTTGTAGTATTATTACTAATTTTTTCCTCCCCATTTATTTGAAGTATTTGACATGCACTTCTTGAACCGACTGATTATATCAGCAGACGATTTATAAACTAACTTGAATTTATAACTGACACAACATCCAGCCCCTAACTTTAATCCATCACTGTGAAAGTGGAAACTCACATTTTACTTATGATTAATTTTTCATCCACACCGGTAATCGAACCCGGCGACCAATAGCACAGTAGACAAACATGATATTGACTGAGCTAAGATGTCAGACTTTAATATTGTAGTTTTATAGGTACTGATAATATTCATCAAAGATTACAGTTACAGATTGCATGAGTTGACGTTTGAATACATGAAAGTATTTAGATCTAGTAGTAATTTTTATGGCTGTCAGATAAAATGCCCTTCTGATAAAAAATGAATTGTCAAGAAAGAGCAATATAAGCATAAAAAAACAGATTTATGTAATCCCTTTTGGTGATTTTCTTTTATGAAAGCCGTTCTCAGAGTAATACTAATTATTTACTAGCATAATGATCATTGATAGGTCTATATATTCTAGATTAATAAGTGATAATGGACAACTTACATTTTATATTTCCAGCTTGTCTAATGAGCCTTAATCGAGCTGCTACATTTCCTTGAGTTGGTTTAGATAGCACTATTTTCTGTCCCCTATAATAAACGTATTTCACACCCGAACTATCAATCCTACACTGCAAGTCATTTTTGGGCGAACATTCATTAAAGTTCATTATTATTAAAGTAAGTAAATGTTTCAAGATATACGTTTCCAAAGGTTACCACAATATTGTTTAATTTCGTAAGTATGTGGAAAAAAAATGTAATATGAGAATAACAATGGTCTAATAATTGTTATAACCACAGAGAATATATTTCATAATGCAAACTTTAAAGTTAGAATAAAATGGAAGTAGTCAACTATCTCTATGTATTAAAGCTTTTGACAACAACCAATGAGAAATTGAATTTCCAAATTACAAATTCTGCATTAAGAATATACTTATAATCTATAGACAACGCTTCAATTCTGTAACCAACAGGATCAACATAATATAACGCAACCCGCAAGGTGCTGTTCTCAAATGACGTCATATAGAGATAATGATCACATCTAGGGCAGTAAGAGTGGATAAGAATTGTAATAAGTAGTGCCAGGTTTAGTTACGTAAATTACGTCAAAATTTCTTATAAATATTAGCCGTACCTGGCACAGGAAGAGATTCTATATATGCGTTGTTTTATTTCTTACTTACTCTGGAGCATTACGAACATGAAAGTTCATTTCCGCGCTTGCAAAAGTACTCCACTTATCCCTATCTTGAGCCAGTTCTATCCAGTCCACCTCATTACACCATATCTCTTCCAGTTCCACTCACTCTCCCATCTGCGTCTGGGTCCACCCAATTTTCTCTTTCCTTTGGGTTTGTCATTCAACGCTCTGAACACGGTTATAGATTCCTCCATTGACGCTGCATGTCGTATTTACGCTGCGTTGTCTAGTAGTAATGCATACGAAGGTACAGTGACTCAACTTAAGGGCCAGTTTCATAGTCAAATTTAGTACGCCTCAAGTGCGGCGCTACACTAAGTACATGACGACACCAACCTAAACCAGAATGGAATGGGCCAGTGTCCTATGCGAGAACGGCCCATTCCATTCGAGTTTAGGTAGGTGTCGTCTTGTATTTAGTGTAGCGCCGCACTTGAGGCGTACTAAATTTGACCATGAAACTGACCCTATGTCACAGATACATACACTTACTGGACATATCCGTCGCAGTGGCTAGTCATACGGTGTATATTAGTAATAAGTGTACGTAGGTCCAGTGATTCAAATGACGTCACACCCCTATACACTCATTGGCCACATCCTGCACTGAGGCAGTGGCTAGGTATAAGTGAATCAAAGGCGCTCACAGCATCAAATACTAATTAGCTACGTACGGCACTGAGGCAGTGTTTATTCATACGTTGTCTAGTGGTAATAAATGTACGTAGGTGCAGTTACTCAAATGAAGTCATAGCTCTATATCCCTATTGGCCATATCCGGTACTCAGGTAGTGGCTAGGCCTACGTTATCTATTAGTAATAAATGTATGCAGGTGCAGTGACTCAAATGACGTCACAGCCACATAAAAATATTGGTCACGTTTCAATGATGGGGCAGTGGCTTAGTATACGTTGTTTAGAAGCTGTTGTACTGACATAGTAGTATAAATAATATAATATTTTTAATTGCCATCAATTCCCAACCCGTCTGTTAATATGAGAACCAAAAAGGATTAGGTAAACTATATTATGTAAATAATGAAATTCTTAGAATTTGCATAAAGGTCGTGTGTAAGTCTCACATAAAGTAAACGATTACATAATTCTACTGCCGGCATGTTTGCCATGACTTTGAATGGTGTTCGAAATTAGATTAATGGTTATACGATGTGATGTGGTGATTGCACTTATTGAACTTCTAATAACTAACTCAAACCTATTTCAAAAATATCTCTGAGTAAATACTTTTCTATTGAAAACAAAATAAATTCATGTCACGCGAAATCCTAAATGAAACTAATATCTTACCACTTTACTTTTTAAAGTTACTATTACTAACCACATAAAAAATGAAAAAGAAAACCGTATATATAAATAAATATCTATAAATATACCTAAATTTATTCTGGTAATACTAACTATAGCATCTCTAAGGTACTCTCTATTAACTCGTGTGAAACACCTCCCATTGGTAGCGCCATTGTGATCCTATTATTAATTCACAGGGGAACAATTTTTTTTCTCTTTTTCTGTTTCATCAGATTTTTCGACTGATTCTAAATATACTTTCAACGCTGAATTCAAACCTGAAATAGGTTTTCCTCTACATTCTTTAGTTTTCATGCAATTTCAAACTTGTGATTTTCGCAAGAAAAGAAAGTGGAAACACATAGCTAATTATTGTAATTGTAATTATTAAGTTATTACACTAAGGATAGCTTGAGAACTAGGCTTAGATCTACCCTAACCTTTAGACTATTTATACTTTTTTTATAAACACCCATATTCTTGATCTTTATGGTTAATTTTGGCATTTAGGGATTTATCTGATTCACACAAAAATAACACCTTTTTTTCTTAGTCTCAGATATGATCATGGCTTCTTCAAGTAGACCAAAATGTGTAAATAAACCTGATTCATTCGGTTATGTATGTGGCTGCTACACACTTCTTCGTCAAAGGCGCAATATAACTTCGTTTGTGAGGCTTGCATATAAAGCTTATTTTGAAGTTTCTCTTGGCTCCTCATATTGTGTCTTTTAATTGTGAAGAAATGCTTCGTGACTGGACAAAAAACACACGAGATGGTCTACCTTTCGGAGTTTTCATGGTTTGGCGAGCACCCACGGGCCACATAAATGACTGACTGCTATTTTTATCGGGGGAACACGAAGACTGTCGGCAAGAAAAACCGGTGAAAGATCGCCTATCCCAGTATTCCCTCGGCAATTCAACCTACTCCTCACTCTGAGCAACATCCGGTTCCAGTTTTTAATGGAGTTGTCTCGTCTAAAAATGAAGGGAGTGAACATGACCATGAAGAGAACGAGGGTTGTGATAACGAGCTTCAAGAAATGGATTCAGGATCCAATAACTCCTCACCTGCTACCAAACAGTCAGAATCCCCTTAGCAGTTTATCCTACCAGTATTGAATGACTTAGTGCATGATTTATGGCTCTCCAAGAAATCAATCTAGGTAATAGCCTCCAGGTTGCAAGAAAAAACCTACTTGGACACTCTGCAAAAGTTTCTTAGTTCCGAAAGCGGGGCCAGGTTTTTGTGGAATATTTTTCGGAAGACCAGCAATTTGTTTACTGCCACGATATATCAGGACTTCTCAGGTAATTAGGTGTTACCGTATATAGTCCAGCAGAATGGCGATTATTCCTTAACAACTCAAAGCGCACCCTCAAGTGTGTTCTCTTGCACAATGGCAATATTTATGGATAAGTTACAGTTGGTCCCTCAGTGCATTTGCGAGAAGAACATAATGGCATAAAAATTGTTATTGACTTACTCAAATATCATGAACACAACTGGGATATTTGTGTGGACCTAAAAATGGTCAGCTTCCTTCTTGGTCAACAAGGAGGCTTCACAAAATGTCCATGCTCTCTCTACATGTAGGATAGCCGAGCTTGAGAGAAACAATGAACCCAGAAGGAGGGGCCCATCCGTGAAACTCTATAAGCAGGCATGCCAAACATTGCGAATGACTCAATCATCAGCCAAGATAACATTATTTCCCCNCCCCCACTCCATATCAAGCTCAGCTTGATAAAACAGTTTGTAAAGGCATTAAGTACTGGAGGTGAATATTTTCAACATGTAGTTTCTGCTTTTCCTTCTTTAGCTTTCAACAAAATCAAAGCAGGGGTGTTAGATGGACCTCAAATTCGTACCCTTGTACGTAATGAGGAATTTTTCAGAAAAACAAATTATAAGAAGAAGGCAACATGGCTATCTTTCTTGGCAGTTATACAAAACTTTCTTGGTAACAAAAAGGCAGATAACTATGAAGTACTCGTTACTAGGATGCTGTTGGCTTTTCGCCATCTTCGGGTCAACATGAGTGTCAAGCTCCATTTCCTTAATAGTCACTTCATTAGTCAATTCCCCGATAATTTTGGGGCTGTTAGGGCTGAGCAGGGGGAGCGCCTCAATCAAGACCTCATGACGATGTAAGAGTGCTATCAAGGGCGGTGGGACAAAATTATCATGGCAGATTACTGCTAGAGCATCAAACTAGATTTCCCTGAGAGAGGCTACAAATTTCAGAGCTACTAGCGCAAATTCCTGTCTGAATAGGACAAATTTGAACACTGCACTCCATCCTAATCAGGTGTTCTGAATCACCCATCATCTTGATGTCAAAATATATGTTAATTTAAAGTCAAACTTATTAGTGCATACTTATTTTGACTATAATGGATAAATGTTTCAAAGTTGATAAGCGGCACACCTATTTAGCTCAGAAAAAGTTTTTTTGGCCTTTAATCAAATTTAATGCATATTGTGATCCACCTAAACGTTTCTGTGAATACTTAGAGAGTATATCTAGTCTAAGATGGCTATTTAAGCCTAATTTTTTAGCAGGCATGACCATACATTCCTCAGATAGACTCTGTCATCATGCGTAAGGCGTCAAAACTTCGCGAAAAATGTTAAGTTGAATTGTAAAATATTTAGAGCTTACAGACAAAAATTAACTTCAGATTTTAACTCAGCACACATAAATTAGATAAGAACAAGTGCTGGTGTAAATGCAATAACAATTTTGTTCCCCAGTGATATCATTAATCATTGGGTTCTTAATACTTCTCTACTCGCCACGAAACCTTCATATCCAGACCTCTAGGTATACAATGTTACTAAAAAACCACTGTTCTTACCTTGTCACTAAGATACCTTAACTTAAACTGCAATACCTCTCCACATAATTATTGAATGAAGCTAACAAGTATGGATGATACATAAAATAATGCACTCACAACAATTCCAAATGATATAGGTAGAAAACAATGTAATGTAAGAGGAAACAATAAAAATAAATATCGAAATACTTGTCGAATATTATTTATATAATTTAGATTTCATGTTATATTCCTGCCTAAGTAGCTCCAGTGAAGTGTATATCTAAGGCCACAATACAATAATTTAAAAGCATATATATTGAAATATTTGAGACAAATATTCAATATGATATATTAAAATAAATATTCATACATAATTTTGTCATGTAAAAAAACCCTCCAAGGCGTCCAGTCCACAAAATAGCTAACCGCCCGAACAGCTGTAAAAAAACCTTAATCTAATATCAAAATAATGAGTTTTGCTATTGAAGAATAGATTAAATACATTTGAATGATTTAGTGTTGTTAAACAAAGTACCTGACAATAGTTTAAATTGTTTAAAATAAATAGCTATGTTATAGTTCTGAGAGAAATAACACAACAAAATAATTTGAGTAATTTATTTTTTAGATAAGTTTTGTAGTTTGAAATATTTTAAGGTATTTGAGAACCAAGATGATGTAAGATATAGTTTTTTGAGAAAATTGGAATAATCTCACCAATGTTAAAAATGTACTCTCATTCTCCTGTGAAATTTATATTAAGTTTAATCTCTTCTTTTAAAATGAAAGTAGTCACAACATATAAAACGTCAGAAGATTAGAATAGAATAAAGTAATGAACACAAGAAAATCGACTAATAAAATAACTGAAAATTCATGGGAAAGTGAGATCTTCTTATTATAGTCTTCTGTCAGTGTTGAGTTCCCGCTTTTCGGAATCAAAACAACTCCGTTCATCTTCCTTCTTAATCCCCCCTCACAGTAGGTTATCGTCATGTAAAGCGAGCTCTCTTCTGCTGGCTGGCCAATTAGTTAACCAAAGAGACCGCTCTAAATCGAAGCCTCGCTAGCGTCGAATCTTGACATTATTTGTTCAAAATAGTAAATAACTTACTTCGCGATAAATTGAAAAGATTACTACTATTGCTTTAAAGAGGTAGGTGTTGACTAATCATAATATTTTTGGATTATTCACTCCCACGCTCTTGTGGGTAATATAACGTTCATATCATTTAGATCTGAATTAAAATAGAAATTGGAAAACACTAAAGTGAGCTTGGCTACTTGAGAACGGCTATCATGGTGGGAAAACAAAAGACTTAATAATGCTATTTACAAGACAAACTTATTTAATTTTATCAAATAAGGTAGGGGGTTGCTAGCTTTGTTACTATAAAGGGTGTATCGATTTCTGTGGGAAGCACTGGTAACTAGGCTGTGGACGTTAGACCTCAAAACAACACAAAAGGTACTCATGAACATAATATCCTTGTTCGATGGTCCCCGAGAGAAGGCCTTCCAAGATTCTGCTAGATTGTAGTTAGCCCCTACTTGATAAACTCCCGTTCATGTGGCTGCATCCCTGTTTATTTACCAGCAGTGACACGTCACTTACAAGAGATGCAACAAGTAGGGTCATTAGCAATCCCAGCCGAATCTTGCAAGGCCTTATCTCAGGAGCCATCGAACATAGGACATATTATGTTATTATGGAATTTTTGTGTTCTTTTGAGGTCTATTATCCACACTTTATTTACTTCCCAAATAAATTGGTACATCCTGTCCTTGTGGATCTGTAATAGCGGATAGCGCGTATAGGACTACGGCTATGATAAAATAAAGCCTCTTCAAAGTCATGAAATACCTTATTTGGTATTTAGATGTACGTTTTCTAAAACTTAAAATATAATAAATGGTAGAGTTCATATGAAATAAAGTAAAAACACATATGTACTGTACATATGAAAAATGTACATATTAGCCAGTATACTAAATAACAAGTTATTTCAATAATGTATTGAAAATTTATTTTAATGTAAAATAAAGTTCAAAACCAGAAAATGTCACTAAGCTTCTTAACGAGTATAATTTGAATTCTAATTGAAAAAAGCGAAATAAACATATGCTTAAATGTATAATAATATCATTTGGCAGGGTTGATGAGTTTATACATTTAGCATCAATTTTAACTAGCAATAACGATATTAGATTGGAAACTAAGATAAAACAGTTGGGAAATGCATGCCATTACTCGGTCAGTAAGTTGTTAACATCTCACCTAATTTCAGCAATGTACAACTCAGAATATACACATTTTTTTATCTGTTGTTCTTTATGGGTATGAAACGTGGTGTCCTACCTTACATGAAAATGAAAATAAAAATAAAAATATGATGCTTGAAGATATGGTTCTTAGGAAGATACTTGGTCCAAAAAGGGAGGCTACTGGGGAGCGGAGAAGGTTACATAATGACGAGTTACATACTTTGTACTCATCACAATACATTGTTAGAATAATCAATTCTCTTAGATTACGGTGGACAGGACATGGTGCTCGAATGGGCAATTCTAGAACCTCGTTCAAGGCAAACCCAATGGGAAGAGACCCCTGGGAAGACTCAGATGCAGTAATGAGGTGGCTTAGACAGAGCTAGCGCAAGATAGGGATAGGTGGCGTACTTTTGTAAGTGCAGCAATGGACTTTCAAGCTACTATTTCCGTGGGGTAAGTAAATATGAAAACAACTACGCAGATTGTATGTCGATCCATCCACAAATTATTTGGAAATACGTACGTATGATTACTTAAAGTCCCCGTTATTGTATCGACATTGATAACAAAGACTATCAAAGGACAAGATTTATTTGCATACTATAAAAATAGTTTACAATTATATTAGATTAAATGTATAAAGTATATATCCAGCTCTCACATAATGCTCAACAATTATTAGGAATTTCTAAAACGTTAACTCCAACGAAACGCTTAAGTTTATTTGCATTGTATTATATATTTGTTTGTAACCATCAGTGACCTCTATATTAAAACTGGTCAAATATCTGTAAACGAAATATTCGAGCTATCGTATGCGTACACGTGTNAAAAGGAAACCTTAGGGTATTTTTATCCTTTCCTACACACATTCAAGACTATGGGGCATTTGTAGAATGTATGCTATTTTATAGGATTTATTTTAACGATAGCATTATTTATTGTGTTTTACTTAATGTTATAAATGTGTTACTAATTAGTAGGAGGAGGGTTCTAGGATCTATCTATTTTTGTATATAAATTAAATTAATAATAGGTATGTATAATGTTTTATTTAATATAATAAAAATGTTACTTATAGATAGGTTTCAACTCTTTTTACTATCAGGACTAAATAATGTTAGATTAAAATGTCTAGTGCTTGTGTTAAATGCACACTATTACCAATATATATGCCATCAACTTTCTTCTTGTATATCTAGTACTAGTGTTATATTTGAGTAAAAATATATATAGAATTAAACATGATAGTTTTCTATGAATCACCTGGGTTTTACTAACGAGCAGTTAAGACCAAATCAATTAAAAAATGAGGACATGCTCGTGAAAATACTTTTAGTTCTATCATGCTATAAATGACTTATATAAATTATTTATTATAGAAAAACATGGTCTCATAATATTGATTTACTATTTAGGGAAAAGTAGCTACACACATTTTCCAACGTTAATCTATAACAAATTATTAAGTCAAATATAGAAAAAATCAAACATTTGCGGTTAATAGGTTTGGAAAATTTGATACAGCTCCTTTCATCAGTTAAAATAGCTTATAAAGGAAATTAAATAATACAAAAATAAAAACACTACTAGAATCAGTTTTGTTAAGAAAAGAGGTTTTGTTTCAAACAAAGTTCCTATGCACGACTCTCCTTTATATACCAATAAGATAGATGCATGTATATAATTCAACATAACGTATTCAAGCATATATTTTGTTAGTATTTTGGAATGAAAAAAAGTAACAATGATTGAATATAGGTTAATATGTATGTTTTATTATTTTTGTTCTCTTCTAAAAAGGCGCATGTTTTTATAATAGCAAAGCTTAGAATTAACTTTTAAACCAACTATTCACACTTTCCATTAATACCAGAATCTAATAAATTACTGAGTGAGTACCTCATATTCTAAAGCTAAAATAAATTAGCTCTAGCTCAAACTTGTTTTTCTCTTTTAGCTTATTACTTTTTTTTCATAGTAGTCCTTAATTTTATCTTACTCTTTTTCGTGAAACGGTTAGATAGCCACGCTTGGCTTGATCTAAGGTTTTTGAACTCGCTGTGTGGAGCGCCAACTGAACGTAGTACGAGCTTGTGCTGCTAGGTAGCGTTAAAAAGCTTGGTTTATGGTAGGGTTGGTAAAATATCGATAGTTTCGATACTATCGAACCTATATCGATAATGCAAAGTCACTAAAAATTATAATAATATATAGAATAAATGCGAAACTAATCGATCAGATTGAGACCAGTTCATTTCAATTCTTTAGTGGCAGCTTTCTACAATCATAAGTGGCTTGAAAAATAAAAGGAAGTGTGAAAAAACCAAAAGAAATATAATTATACTGATATTAAATTTTGTAATCAAAACAATATTTATAAAAGTTATATTTTAAAAACAAATGCATAGTTTTAAAGTACTATTTTTACTTAACAACCACCCTTTTACTAACATTTCACCCAACTCGGTGGCGTAGTTGACTATCGCGCTAGTCGTGTTGAGCTTGACTGCTAAGGACGGGGAGATCTAGGTTCGAATCTCGGTCGGGTGAACTGGAGGTGGTTTTTTCTAAATGGTTTTACACTCTCCCTCCACGCAAATGCGGGTTCAATTCCTCTAATTCAACCTTCCTAATTCCTGATCTATTAGCGTAATTAGTACTTAAAGCGTATAACCCGAACGGGTAGTAAGACGCGGTGCTTAATAATAATAGTAATAGTAATAATATTTCATTCTGAGAACCAAGCGTCAACACAAAAGTGACACTATCGATAGCAGTGTGGCTATTATCAATAGTGTACGACCGTAAAGACTATCGATGCTATCGATAGTGCTATCGATAGTTTCCAATCCTTTATTTATGGCTATAAGGTTCTATCAAAGATGGCTCTTTGTGAAGATCTCAATATGAGACGGTAATAATTAATATCGTTAATATTAAATCTCATTTCAAGTTATAAATATTCTAGAATATATTTAAAGTTGTATGTTATATTCTACTAACGTTATTTGACCTCAATAGCCGAGGCATTAAGGAACACCATTTTTTAAAATCAAATTTTCAAAAAGAGGGTATTTGAACAAATAGTACCTTACCCAATCTCTCTCCGAACAAATACTCCTGAGATGACTACTATGAATGATTAATAATAGTAGTTTAAATGGCATATTTTATCGGATAGGGAGAGGTAAGAAAGCTTATAAGGAGAAGTGCACGCGCATTAGCGTGTAGATTGATGGAGTAAACAACCAAGTGGAAAACAAACCTTAGTGCTACCGGCTAAGATTCAACTCCTGATCCAGTCGTTGACGGTGATCAAGGGGAAAAAACGCCTTAGACTCCTCGTCCACTGCTTGAATTATTTATTATTAGCACCGCGTCTTACTATCCGTTCGGGTTATACGCACTTACGCTAATGTGTAACGGTAGGGTGATTGTGAGATGAAATGGAGGACCTACAGTTTAACGTGGAATCCGAACCACGGTGGAGGCCTGGCGTTCCCCACATTCCCAAGATGTCTTGTCAGAGGTGAAGGAAGGGTTTTGTAATCAGATAAATCTGTGCCGGGACCGAGGATTGAACCCCTGCTGCCAGCACAGAAGTCTGACACCTTACCCCTGGACCGCCAGGTCACCTCCCTCACCGCTTAAAGACCCTCATAATAAACGAGGTTACATACCTCAAGGTCATAAACGCATTAATTAAAAAAAAATTGTTTTGTTAATATTGATAATAATAAGTGTATGATCACGCGTCGCATCTACCGTCAATCTTTTTATCTTAGCGGAGTGATATTAAGATTTTAACGTCACTGTCTTTGGAATCATCTCAAATACTTCTCAAGGACACTGCGCACAAAGCTTACGCGCACAGCTGTCTAGATAAGACAAAATAACCTTGCGAGGAGAAACTTGTCGTTTCTATTCGCTTAAGACGGCATTTCCTCTGTGCAAACAAATCTTTACCTACTACCATAAATTCAAACTAAATAAAATAATTCTGTAAAAACTAAACGTGCTATTTAAATTGACTTCCACACTTTATATAACAGGTTTGAACATAGGTGGAGAATAAAGTATCAAATTGCTAAATGTTTAATTAATTATAGGTTAACTATTCTTCAAACATTGATATATTAATTGCGTTTAAACTCTAAAGATAGAGAAGCAATATCACGAAGCTGCGTGGAAAACTCTTTATTATATCAAGAATATAATATGTACATAATCACATACTACTATATACATTGATTTAAAACCATATTATTGTTATTGTATCAGGGAAACTTTGCCAAAGCTACAAGATGGTAACCTCTCCCTTAAGGCTCGTCTGGATCTCCTGATGTAAGCATTTTATAAGTGGTTTGAATATGCTGTATCTCTACGCGTATTTACGTCTCCGAGGCGAGCTAGTGCGCGCAGGAATACAGTAGCCTTTAAGCCGAAGGAAGATAGGAATTTTTCGTGTTGCTACAAACTATTAGCTGGCACTTTAAAATCGCTCTAAAAACACCTTTAAGTTAATTGTAGCATCAAAAAAAATCTAATACATATGCGAAATAAAACTATATATATTAAAAAAATAAAAAAATAAATTGCTTGCTTGACCTTTTGAAATACGAACTAAGGTCAATTTTGTTGATTTAAATGCGAATCAATAATATGGAAGTTTAAAACTTCACAAATATTTTCTCAATAGCCTTTGTTATTCGGCTTGTTATTAATTTTATTTGTAAATAGTAAGTCTACTATAAAATACATTTGTTATATATTATAATGTTATAAACTAGAATACAATTTTTTTTTTATCACCTCAACTTACTGCCTATTCGGGTCACACGTATATGTAAGCTAATGGTTCGGTATGAGGAAAGCTCAATTTAGTGGAAGTGTACCCATGTTTGTGTGAAGAGAAAGTGTAAAATAATTTAAAGAAAAATACTCTCAGTACACCCAACCGGGATTCGAACCCAGATTTACTCTTAATCGGCAGTTGAGTCTATTACAAGAGGGTGACCTGGTGGTCTAGGGGTAAGGTGTCAGACTTCTGTACTGGTGGCCGGGGTTCAATCCTCGGTCCCGGCATATATTTATCTGATTACCAAACCCTTCCTTCACCTCTGACAAGACATCTTGTTAATGTGGGGAATGCCAGGCCTCCACCGTGGTTCGGATTCCACGTTAAACTGTAGGTCCTCCATTTCATATCACAATCACCCTACCATTACACATTAGCGTAAGTGCGTATAACCCGAACGGGTAGTAAGACGCGGTGCTAATAATAATAATATTACGAGAGGTACTTATTGAGCCATTCGACCACCGAAACGGGGTTTTTAACATTAGATATTTTCATAAGTAAGCTGTACATCTAGATCTACAGGAATAGTCAAAAAGAGATGCACATTTTAGGTGTAAATTTCCATTCATGGCACAATATCACTTACATTTGATTGTTAACATTGTTTTAACCTACCAAACAGACTTTTTATATCGAAATACAAGTTATAATTTACCAAAATATAATAATTTCATTCTCCACAAATCACAGTCTCTTAATTTAAATGTATAGTTTTAACAATTGTTTTTCAAAAACACTTGATTACGTAGGCGTTATTATACTGTAGTAGCTACAGTTTAAGAGCGTTAAAATGCCCTCACATGTGGATACACGGACACAGGTGTTAGTCTCGTCTAGTAAGCTTTTTCAGGAATGGGGAGGTTGGGGTTTGAATCTTTAGCAGGTATAATGAGGTGGATTATCCTAAATAATTTCCCCCTCTCTTACTCCACGAAAATGTGCGCTCATTTACACTCTAAATGATATCTTACTCATATATATTACTTTAGTGTAAATCAGTGGTTAGTTCGGAATGGGTGGTGAAATATTGCGTAAATATAAAATAATATTATTTATTTATTTGAGGTATTAAAAGTGCATTTTCTGGACCAACTGATTATATCAGCACACAAGAATTTCTATTAACGAGAGCGAAAGGGTGTACCAATTTCGCAGGGTAAGGTATTTTCACATACCTTGCAGGGTTATTTTACATACCACATAGGACTAACGCAACGGCTTTACTTCCTCTTGTGATACTGATTTTTATCGCTCAAGAAAAATACGTTTACCCCAGCTGGGCTTGAACCCACAAACATTGCGTCCTGAGGCGAGTCCGATAAAAATAATAATGATAGTAATAATAATAATAATAATAATAATAATAATAATAATAATAATAATAAAAATAAAGGTGTTCGCTGGGAGAAAGGGTTTTTGATATAACTCACGGTTGCTTCTTTTAGTGTGTACTGTGGATTACTACAGTAGCCCCATGGCTTCTTTGGTGCTGACTGACAGCTTTGAAAAGTTACCAGACCAAATTATGTATCCCTACGCCGATGTATCCCTACGCCGAACCATATGATCTGAAAAAAACATGTGTTTAGCAGCTGTCACTTCTGACAGTCAAAATTTAGGTATATACCTCAATGTTGACTGTCAGAAGTCAGCTGTGAGCTGTCAGTCAGCACCAAAGAAGCCATGGGGCTACTGTACGTGTCCGGGCTATGGGCTACACGTGCTTACACTAATAGTAGAAGATAGATTTTAAAGGAAATGTACCCAAATTCACGGGAAAGGAAGGTAGAAAACCATTTAGGAAAACTACGATCCGCATTGCATTCAGCAGGGATTTGAACCCTGATCTCCCGGCCTCCGGCAAACTAGACTAGTTTGTCGTTTAGTCCAGGTCACTGAAGAGGGTTTTAATTTTATTTACTAGCATATCTGAAAATTATCTTTTGACTTAATCAAATTTGTTGACAAATTTTAGAAACTTTTTTTTTTTTACGTTTTGCTTTCTAGTCATATGGACAATCGGCATAACGCTAGTTGGGTAGGAATAAATAAGGTATAATTTGGACTAAATTTATCTGTGTTCGCGTGTAAGGAGATTGGGAAACCATCTCAGGAAAACAAGCTCAGTACAGACAGCCGGACACTCAATCCCCGACGTCCTCGTTGTTGCCAAACAAAGTAAGATGATCCTTACAATTAGTACTCGTGCCAACTGTTGCGGGTAACTTCGAATGTTAGCGGAAACCTTTTGCCTAGTTACCTACAAATATTTTAAATTTGACCTTACAGGTGCTAAACTTTTACCTCAGTCAGTAGCGCGTCCAACCCGCCTAGGTGATCGCATGGTCTAAGGCATCACTCTCGCAACAGACTAAACTGCTGATGACGGGAAAATCAGGTTTCGATTCCCGGTCGGTTTTTTCCTAAATAGTTTCCCATTTTCCTATCACGCTAATGCGGGTAGATTACCTCTTAAGAGGTTTCCTTCCTAATCCTTACCCAATCATTGTCATTAGAATAATATTCGTATAACCTTAACAATTTGTAAGACGCGATGATAAAAAAGTTAACAAAACACTTCATAAGGATTTTTTTGTCCATATGCTTTAAAAATAGCATTTAAAAATACAATTAATTGATACACACACGGTTTGAGAGTATAATTTATAAACGGTGCGTGTGTATATATGGACAAAACAAATCCCTATAAAGTTTTTTAATCAATTATATAAGTGTTATATAAAGGTATTAATTCATTCAAGAGGTCAGGAGTCACGAAAGTGACTCTATTCTCGAACAAAATCATCCCTTTCACAGGTGACCTAGCTTGGCGTTTCTGTCAAGGTGGACATCCTGAGTCGGGACACACAATCATACAAGTGTAGTTGTCTACTCTCTCATTTCATCAGTTCCATTTCATCTGGTATATAAGTTCATTCGCGAGGTTAAGAGTCATGACAATGACTCGGTACTCAAACAACAAATCAGCCCTTTCGCAGACAACCTGGCTTGGCGGAACTGTCAAGACAGATGTTCTGAGTCGGGCAACAGCCGAACGTCGTGAAGTGTTTTATTAACTTTTTTACCATCGCGTCTTAATAATTGTTAATTGTGTATATATATACACAGTGGTTGAATTCTAAAATTTTAGTAACTGGAACGCACTGCCTACCCCTCCCCCCACCCCGAATTAAAAAAAAATTAAGCTTCAAAATACGTGTTTTTAAGCCGTTAGTTTCTTCTAAGAACAGAAGAAAATGATTTAAAATTCATCATAAAGTGATTGTGTTTGCCTTAATAGAGGTACCGGAACGCCGTTCCACCACGTTCCGTCAGAAGTTAAGTACTGTATAGGCCTATACATATATAAATGACCAAATAAGTCAAAAGGCTTCAACGAACACCTCAGTCTTGCCTTTGAATCTCATATGGACCTACCCTTATTAACTGGCCCGTTAATTTAAATTATTGCAACGATATTCATATATAAGCCTAAATAAAAATCGTTTTACATGTTTGAAAAATCATTATATGTATTAAAAAAAAATTAAAACTACACCAAAAATTTGGCCAAAAAATGTCAATGTTTAAAAAAATTCAGAAAGAAGAATTTTTAGTTTGGGCTTAAAATTGTGATAGGATCATATTATATTGTGCATTGATTTATTGAACTTACATTTCTAAAATATAAAGGTTCTCATTGCAACGGGCCAGATAATACTTTTTATTTAGTAAACGCATTCAACATTAATTTTACAATCAAAATGTTTTAAGTTAAAAATTACTTGTCAGTTTTGTAAATTAGTAACTTTAACACCGAACTTATCAACTGTAGGAGATAATGGCAGAAATGAGTTTGGATTCTAGGTGCCATCCTTACATTACATAAGGGTTTTGATTTGTTGGGAAGGGAGGGAGAGGGTTTAAGTATTTTCTTTCGGGAGGGAGGAAGGGTCAGAATCTATCTTAAGCAAGGTTTTTTCTTATCAATGTTTATGGAAAGACAAATTAAAAAAAAATTAGAAAATAAATATAGGTATTTGTAATATTACAATATATATTTCATTTAAATGTGTTACAATTAATAAAATTGCAATTTAAAGTACTCTTAAATTTTATATCACTCTCTTTATAACTAATTCTGACGTATAAAATTAACCAAACTATTAAAATAATATAATTTACCAAACCGTAAAAAAAAATCAACCGTGAGCTAAAGATTTGGAGGTTGGGGGGTGGTGACGGAAAATCTTACGATCACTCACGTGAAGAGGTGGGGGGGGGAGGTCTAAAATAATGATTAAAGACTCGAGTAGTTTAAGGAGGGCCGACGAGGGAGTCTCCAAGTGACCGAGACAGGTTCGAGCTGAATATCCGCGAGTCATATCGCCAAGTCATCTGTCATGCTCGCGCGCTACAAATAAGAGACCGGTGTCGGCAGTGATACCCGTCAATGCATCTCTCCGAGCTCAACAGTGAGGTTTGTGCACGTTTCGCTTTAGAGACATAATAATTAATTTATCGAAACCTATTTTGGAAAAAAGCTTTGTATTTTATTTTTCAGCTAAACATCAGGATTTCGGACAAGTGAGTAATTAGTTCTTTTTGATCGTGAATTAATTTTTACCAATATTTATAACTTGATATTACTTTTTCTGTGGCAGAAAAGTGATATTAAAAAAATATATTTAATAATACATTAGTTTCTTACGTCCCTCTATTTTCCGATTTAATATCTCAAAATACGCCTATTACTTATATTTTGGCCAAGTAAAGGTGAATAAATAATTGGTTTATATTTTAAAAGGTGACACACACACACACACACACACGCACGCACGCACACACACACACACACACACACACACATATATATATATATATATATTACAAAAATTAACGCTACACTAAAAATGTGGCAGAAAATTTTATATAAAAAAATTTAAAGACATTTTTAGCTTGGGATTAAAATTGTAATGGGAATATATGTTCTAATTAATTAATTTTACAATTTAAATTTATAAACTTTCAAAGCAGCATGTCATTTCAACGGCCAACTTACCTTTAATTTCATAAATGCATCCAAAATAATATGTTATAGTAATCATTTTCCAAGTTAAAAAGTAACAGAAGGTTTATGCAAACTTACTGTGAATTTTTTTAGATTAAGTTTTTGTAAAAGGAAAGTAATGAGATTTATGATATTTGAAAATTCAATCTTTCTTGTGGTTAAATTACTTCTCAATTTTGTCGATTTTTCAATAAAAGCTCTCACTTAAAATAATAAATTAAATAGGTTCAGTAGAACTGAAGAAATATTTTTCTTTTATTGCCGTTTCACTTATTAAAAGTGTGTAAACTTTGAGATGATAATTCTTAAATTAGATTGTTAAAAAATAAATAAAATTGGTTTGTTAAAACTCAAAAAACTGTTTTCGAAGGAAATGGTCCTTTCTGAAATTGTGGTTTCACATTAGATTATTTTTAGAATTTTAAAATATTAAGTACGCTGTTGGAAGGTCGTCTTATAAGCTTTGATTTAACAATTTGATGAAAATCGGTTGGTCAGAATTGCATGAGTCAATGTCGAAAAGATGTATCTCCAAACGTTGTGAGTCCTGACATCCAAACGGAATGAATCTACAGTAACGACACCATTGGACAGTCAAAACTCTGCTTTTTATTAAATTTTTAACTAGTCTCAACCCCAGTCAAGCCCATTATGTATAACCATTCCCATATTCCCATAGCTAATAGTCATTATTATATTACTATTACTTCTATTTACTGCTAAAATATATTAATTACAAGTCGCACAATTATCGATTAAAGTGCCTATTAATTACTAAAACTGCTATTCAAGCCAAGATAACTAAACAAGTTTTTGTTTTATTTATGTATTATAAGTCTCGTTGGATCCGATATTTCTCGGATCTAAATCTTACATTTTATTTCGAATATCGAATCTAAATTAGAATGTTTAAATATATGCACTTTTATTTAAAGGGAAACTATTCACGTTTTATTAAAAAAAAGTTTTTTAGAACCAATTTTAACTATTTTTTTTTGTCATGACTACTACATCATAAACAACAAAGAAAAACTCTTTTTAGTAGATTAATTACATGAATACATTCGGGTAATTTTTTTGGTTATTTTGTTACCGTTCCAACTACACAAGTCTGTATAAATTCCTTTTAACAGTTGCTTAACATTGTTATTTGAAGTCAAAGTAATAATTATAATTGCATTCGAGAGCATATTTTAAGATTTTTACAAATTTAAAATCTCTCAAATACCATACGATTCGACCTTTTCAAGGAATTGAGGATTCGAGGGTACCATCTCTAACTAAGCTATAAGTAAAAACATAACATTGATTATTTTAGAAAGCGTTCTTACCCATAACTTAGAGTATTCGTAAGTAATAGTGGTTTATTTATTGTATCATGAGTACATATTTACTCACCAAACATGAACCAGGTAAGTATAATGTGCTTGTCAGCTGGTGCCTAACCATACATGTCGCACATACATGGAATAGTATACAAATATGATGAATATATTACATTCCTTTAAGTTTATTCTTACAGCATAACATAGTTCTAATACTCAGTTTAAGTATTTTCAATCTATTGAATTATTTTTTATTTACTATTCAAAAACCAATCTCTAGTCCATTTCGTAACTTATTTTTTATATTTAGCCAATATATTATTATTAGTTTATTAAGTCTGTGAACCAGTTAGCCATTGATTATTTCTATAGTTTGTTATTTTATCTATTCCCAAAAGGGTATCCAGTATTATGTTAAAAAATGTCATTATTATTATTTTCTTGTGTTGTTTTACGTATTTTTTTCATACAAATTAATTTTATACTGTCATATACATGTTTCTGAATAATAGGTATGAATTATTATTAATATTATTCAGTCGTACTGTACTTGTTATTACTGTCAATAGTTCCCATTACTTATTCATGATTTTGGTATTATTGTTGTAATCACTCATTATTTTAAGAACTTTAGTTTGGATATTTATTAGTTGATTTAAATATATATAATTCGTCTTACCCCATGAGGTAATACAATAGTCTATATATTCGTATGATTAGATGAGTGTGTGATATACTATTCTTAGAGAATCAAATGTGATACATTGTTTAATATACATATGTATTAACCATCCACACCCTTAGCGTCCTGACATTTATACACACATGTATATACAGTGTAAATTTAAAGATGAAACAGTATATCGAAACTCTAAAATTTATTTCGAAAACTATTCTTGAAATTTTGTAAATTGGTATTTTCGAAAAATAGTTTATTTTGTCTATATTTTTAATTGATCTAAATGAATGATATAGCTTTTTATGTTTTTAAGTGGCCACCATTACTTTTTCAGATTTAAGGGAACACAAAGGTGATAACACATTTTAGACCATTTTCATCTTGAGATAAATTTAATATTAGTAATTTTAATAAATTTTATTATGAAGTTATAACTAAACAATAAGTGTATTTTATTATTGAATATAAGATATTATTTATAATGATCAGCAGTAATAAATATGTGAACTCCAGATTATGACCAAAATACTCTCGAGAAAGCCATTTTTCTATTGATTTTGATTAAAAAAAAAATTGGTGTCTCAATACCTGTTGGTGCTATACGCAGACATTAATTACTCTAATTGAAATAAGGATGTTAATGGATTAGTTGTGGAGGAAATATAACGGCGTTTGCTTGGAGGAAAAATGGGAGACCATTTAGGAAAAAAAACACTTCAACTACATTAGACTTGGATCCGAACCCCGATCCCACCATCACCAGCAATTTTGTCAAACACTAGAGTGATGAGTTAGGTCATGCGACTACCGATACGGGTTTAAATGTTTACTATTGATAAGTTTAAATTTTATTGAATTGGCTGTGTTTGTGAATAAACCCACTAAGTTATGGTTATTACCATGAAGTGTTATTATTATTATTATTATTATTATTATTAGCACCGCGTCTTACTACCCGTTCGGGCTATACGCACTTACGCTAATGTGTAATGGTAGGGTGATTGTGAGATGAAATGAAGGACCTACAGTTTAACGTGGAATCCGAACCACGGTGGAGACCTGGCATTCCTTACATTCACAAGATGTCTTGTCAGAGGTGAAGGAAGGGTTTGGTAATCAGATAAATCTTTGCCGGGACCTGGGATTGAACCCCGGCCGCCAGCATAAAGTGATTGTTACACATGAGTGAAATTGAGGGCAGGGAAGTTTTATGGAGAGCTAAGAACGTGTGGTAGCACTGTGAGGCTCAACTTAAAATGCACACTGTCTAATTTTGAAATATTTAAACTGGTTTTAATATTACCTTATATATATATATATAGATATAGGCTACTTGGGCTTTTAGTAAGATAATTGACCTTAGTGGTCTTGGGGTAAAGTGTTCACTTCAGCACCCAATGTTCGTGGGTTCAAACCCAGCTGGGATCGACGGATCTTTCTTGAGAGATAAATATTCGTAGCACAGCTTCCTTCGGAGGGGAAGTAAAGTAATCGGCCCCATGTCGATTGTGGTATGTAAAAGAACCCCGGAAGGTATAGAAGATACCTTTCCTGGCAAAACTGGTAGGTCGTTTCGTTTCCACTCCTATAAATACTCGTTTACTGACATAATCAGTCAGTTCAGCAGGGGCAGGTTAAATACCTCAAGTAATTAAACAAAGTTTTAGTAGATTACAAAAATAAACAGAAGGTATTCATATATATATATATTAAAAAATCGAATATTGATAGATGTATGTAAAGCTTGTAAACGATTAAAATACTGCCTGTGGCCCAAAAAAATGTCGAGGACATCTGTTCTAAAAAGTTTCTCTGAATTGCCGATCTGATTTGGTTCTAGTTTTTAGAGTTAGGCATTAAGTCCTGGGTCAAAGCTAGCTTGTGACCTTTCTCTTATAAACTACCCTTTAACTATCCGAACCCAGCCCCAATATTCTTGATTTCCAGATTGCACGTTCGTATCGAAGTGTCCTTAAGCCACGATGCTGTCCCTTGTGACACTGTTCATTGGTGCGGCTTTGGCCTGGTTGGCCTACAGGCTGATGAGGACCAATAAGATGTTCGAACTATCCGAGAAACTTCCCGGCCCACCCTGTCTACCTCTTCTTGGGAATACCAGAGATATAGGAGCCCTCAAGATGAACGTGAACAACCGAGGTAAGTCATGGTCGGACCGCATCGGTGGTCGCGTGGTCTTAGGTGCTGGTATTCAAGCTTTTTATTGTTCTTGTATCCACAAAGTTGTTGGTGTATAATGTAATTTATACATGTTCTATAATGAGATTAAAAACAAATTCTATAAAGGTTTGTAGCTCTTTTTTTAGCACCACGTTTTACTACCCATTAGGGTTATATGGCTACATACTAATTATACTAATGGTTTAAGGATTGAGAGGGATTATTTGATAAGAAGTGCCATTTGCGTGGAAGGAGAATGGAAAATCAAATAGAAAAACCCTCCTCAATGTATCCAACCATGATCGAGCCCCGATCTCCCCGTCTTTGTCAGTCAAGTCTACTGTGAGAGTAGCGCCTTAGACCATGCAGCCACCAAAGCAGGTAGTTTAGAGCTAAGGAGTGTTATAGGATATTTATATGGAGCATTATATCCTATATTTCTATTGTTTCACACTATTATAATACAAACCAGCAGAAGTACCCGGTATTATCCGTGATAGCCACACAATGGTTTGCGTGGCTACCCCTGGACAACGCTTTTATTTGATAAAACAGACAGAAAAAATCTCGTAATTTTATTTCTTCTGAGCCAGTTTTTAATTAATTAAAAAAAATCCAAATTTTAAAATGTGGGTACATTTCCTCTACAATTCTATATTCCTCATCCTTATTCCATCAGGCCCCCCCCCCTCCCATGTTTCGGATCCCACTTTAAAATGTAGGTCCTCCATTTCGTCTCATAATCACCTTAGAATTACACATTAACGTAAGGAAGTTTAACCAGAACGGGTAGTAAGATGTGGTGCTAATAATAAATATAATAATAATAATATCCCATCAGCGTTGTAATGGCATGCGTCTAAACCCAACGGGCATTAAGACGCCGTGACATTTGCCCGGATAATATATCTCGTCGGGAATTTTCTCATGGGATATAGTACTGCTGGTGCGACGTCTTTGAACAATTGACAAACCACCTGCATATCAATGTGAGGGTCCCAGTTTTGAATACGAGTCAAAAGATTAAAATGTTAAAGCTGTGAAATTGAAATTTTCTCTCTCTATCTCTCTAAAAAAACAGGGGCCATCTTGAGGTCATGTAATTAGACGTACTTTAGTAGGTAAAGGTAGTTTATGAGTTTTTTTTGCTGATTTAATATGTGTACTTAGAAAGTTAATATACAAATAAAGTCTTCAGTATTTTGCGTGTCATATTTATTGAGCAATTTATCGTAGCTATAAAATTAACATATTGCCAAAATATCTATGGCAGAGTGCCAACAGGCTAGTATAATAGTAGTTGATGGAAGTAGTCAGAATATACTAGATGGTGTGATAGGAAAAAAATAAAAATAAAGCCTGCCTACTGATCCCTCTGGACAAAAATACACTTGCTGCCTTTTAAAGAAAGTCGTTCGTTGCCACGTAGTCCTTCAACATAGAAAGATTATCTTGTAATATTTATCTTTGGAACGTCTAAAACAGTATTTTTCAAAAATTCTGACACTTTTAGGTTGACTGTAATGGATTTGAATAGTGATATAATTATACATAAAATATTTCCTAATATGTTTAAAAGAAAACAATAAAATAGTAAAGATAGTAATTAAAATTCTATAACTAGATTTGACAAATAAAATGAAGAATGGATGCTATAATTATGTGCATATGGTATCCATAAAAATTATAATATTTGTCTATAATTATAATGTTGCAGATTTCCTTCAATCCCTTGTTAGACTGAGAAATAAATTTGGCTCAATATTTCGTCTGTGGCTGGGATCAGAGTTGTTCATCTTCGTCAGCGACCCCAAATACGTGGAGGTAAGACACGTGCCAGCTCTCCTACTGAAAACAGTGCTTTAAAATATGTCTTTATACTTTTAGTTGCTTCCAGTCGAACAAAACCAAGTCATCCGGTTGCTCCTATTTCTGATAGAAATAGTCACCCAATATTATCGCTGTGGAAACTACAGGTCCTATAAAGAAAAACTTCATCTTCGATTAATTGTTGCCAAATCTCCTCGCTTTCAGTTGTGTAGGTAAGATAGAGAGCTTGGGTAAGAAGGAGCTACTTGCAACATCGACGAATCAGCGTTGAGAAATTTGTCTTATATTCAAGGAAGGTTTGACCACACGAAAACAAAAGAATGATATTGCTGGTTCCCATTAAAAACCATGCATTTCCGTAAGAGATAGTATCTTGTTTAGTTAAGCTATAAATAACTATATTACCACTCGTAAATAACTACTAAAAATGGATTAAAAGGAATTAATTAATAAACCCTAGAAATACTAATGTAGATGAATTCATTAATGTATTAAATTTTTTAAAGTAAGCCTTAACGGCCCTTATGTGCATTAAATATGTCTTATCAAGATAAATTAATGTTCACAATATATTTGAAATTAATTATTGTTGGCGTATACAATTTTAGATTGTGTATATTGCAAGTTTTGTTTCCTTGATAACAGTGTAGACTACACTATAGGAATTACATCAATCAATCTCACTATCAATTAGAAAATTAATATAAATTAGAGCAGTTTTTTTACTTTAGTAGTTTCTCTTTTTACAGACGATACTTTCAAGCAGCAAGTTGCTGGATAAAGGGAACAATTACAAGTTCTTACACAAATGGCTCGGTGCTGGTCTTTTAACTTCCTCAGGTGAGCTATAGTAAGATTCTGCAAGAAGGAACTTTTACAACATTATAAACCTATTTTTTAAAGCTAGCCTTGATAACATTTTATTTTGTTATTTGTATTATTTCACAGATATGGATATTATCTATGAACAATGGCAGTTTCAAGTCAAATTATTTAATTTATTAGTATATGGCCATTGGTTTATTAGTTTTTGTAAGTATCAAACAAGTTTATTCAGCTATAAATTGGCCTGTAGTTATATAAACCGTTTAAGATTCTGAGAAAGTTATTTTGTATTGATTGAATATACAGATAGGTCTTAAAGACAGAAAAACATTAAAAGAACCAAATCTATTTCTTAAATCCATATTTTTTCTTCTGTTATGTGGAAATAAAACCGCATGGTAAAATTTATTTTTGTGATTTAATTGGTTTTAAAACGTGTCAAATGTTGTTGAGTTTGTATGTGCTTAACGATATATTTCTCTATTTTCTCTTAAAAAAACAACCACTGGAAATCACAAAATGAATCAGAGCTTTAAATTACTCCCCTACAATAACTACAAACTAAAATTGGCTTTAATATCCAACCCTATTGGTTTTAAGTGACATCTTCCTATTTAATCATTATAAGATCAGTTAAATTGATCACAAGAATAATACCCATGACTTTGACTTGATGGAAATGGGTTGGTTCAACTCAGGCCACATAAACTGCCATGTAGAATTGTACTATTTTACTTGCGCCTGAGTGCATGTTCCGTTTCTATTAACTATTATTACTTCTTTATAAATAGAACATTCAATGATATTGTGATATGATGTGTCATGAATACACAAAAAAATCGTAATTATATTACATACATTCATATAATCTATTTTCTAAATGTAGATTAATCAAATAATAACACACACTTAGTAAACGCTTTCAATATATTTCATTTGGGAATGTGAAAAACTAGTCAAATTAATTACAGCTTTATCTTTTCAAAAGCGTTGGCAGTTAACTTATTTACATATTTAACCTCCCTAGATTATACTTCTAGCGAAGTTACAAAATATCTCATCAGTATTTTCTTGAATTATTATTATTATTATTATTACCATATACTATATATAAAGTATTAGGGTATAGTAGTGCGTCTTGCATGTGGATATGAACCTGGCTAGCTCACTTGTAGAGTAGAGCCACGTTAAGCTTTAGAATTACTTATTTATTCTTTTAAATCACCAAATATATAGTTGACATGATTCCTATCTTAGGTTTTTTTTAAGTCTTTATTTAAAGGTTAACTATATAATTTAGATTTTGATATGTGGGGGAAAATAAACCATAAACTAATATGATTATTGCAATGAATTGATATAAGTTGATTTATTTCAATCTGTACTAATTGACTTGCAAAGAGGGTTTAACTAAAACGTACAAAACTATACTAACCATTTATATTTTTCTCAAGTATCCTTAAAAATAGTTTGGAACAATAATCTTACCAAACTATTTATTGAATAGGTCCAACATGGAGGAAACATCGTAAAATTATTAGCCCAACATTCCATTTCAAGATTCTGGAAGGTTGCATGGATGTTTTCAACGCTAATAGCCTGAAAATGGTGCAAAAGCTGCAGGAGCAAGAGAGTGACGAGGAATTTAACATCAACCCATACGTCAATTTATGTGCTTTAGATATCATATGTGGTGAGTAAAGTGTAGCCAAAACAATTGTTTATGAAATTACTAATGCGAATTTTTATAATTGGTTATTTTATTTATTTATTTCTCATTCTAAATCGGGACATTTTATTTATTTTTGTATAGTACCGCATCTTACTACCCGTTCGGTCTATACACCTATGTACTAATTACTCTAATGTGTTAGGGATTGGAAAGGTTGAATTTAAAGGAAGTGAACCCACATTTACGTCGAGGAAGAGTGGAAAACAATTTAGGAGAACATTTCTTTCAGTATGCCTGACCGAGATTCTATCCTCGACATCTCCATAATCAGCAGTCGAGTGTAACATAAGAGTGATGCCTTAGATATTGCTGCCCACCTAAGGCAGTATTTTTGCTGTTAATAAACATAGGAACAAGGGTAATTATATAATTTCCACTTAAAAAAATAAAGTAATGAATCAGGCAGGCTCAAACTTGATTTACCTTATTGGTATAGTGATGGATGGACCTAATTGATAAAATTTATCAAGCATTTAAAAAAAATGGAAATACTCTCACATTTAGAAGAATATATTCTAGGTTCTAAACAATTTACTACATAAAAATGAACGTTAACTGACTTTAGATATTTTTAAGTCAATATATTTTTGTCTTTGATCATAACGTGTAGATAAGTATATCAAAATCTTATTGGTAAATGTAAGTATTACAATATTACAAAGACTCCATCTTTTTTTCATTAGTATTCATACAACGAGATTAAAAATAAAATAGGCCTATTAATATCCTTAAAGTTTCTAAAATCATACCGAAATAACTTTTTTTTACTCATTTATGGTTTGTTACTTAAAATTGTAAATATGAAAGCTTAGCATATAATTATATTTTATATTTATTAAAAACCTTACATTAACAAATTAAACTAGCGACATAAAAAATCAATGCAAAGCTTTTCAAATCTTATCTAGTTTTATTGATTTAATTACGTATGTTTTCAGAGACGGCCATGGGAGTCAATATTAACGCGCAAGATGGCGGCAGTGCAGATTTCGTACAAGCTACAAGGGAGTAAGTGGAATAAATAACATAATAGCACTAATATTAACTATGTAAATAAAACATTATTCTGGACTCGATTTTGGCAGTTTTTATTTTATTCTTACTCGAGTATATTTTTAATACGGCCTATTTGTTTCAAAACTAATTGTTAAGACAGGGACAGTTAAGAAAGCTACCATTTTGTGCTGTCTTAAATAATTAAAAAAGAGTTGTAGAGCCAACCATTCTTTCACAAACTGAATTTTAATTTTTCAGTGGATTGGATACGATGGATATCGGGATAGTAAGACAACCGTTTAGTCCAAATCATCAATATCATTTCAGAACTTCCAAGTATAATTAATAAAATCTCCTGACTAACTGCTGCCATTAATTAAATATTAATCTTAAAATTAAGATATGAAACCATCTTTATAGTCTCTAATACTGTGACTAATCTTAGATGACTGAACTGAAGTTATTTTTTCCAAGAAAGGTGTTTTCCATCGTTTATTCCTGAATGCTGGGGAATTTAATTTTAACTACTCTCCACATCCATACAATATTATATTAAGATTTTTATAATTCTTATTTCACAAATATCATTAATAAAATACATTTCAATCTAATTTTGAAATAGTTTCGTTCTAAAGACACGAATTCAACTTACAGTTTTATTTATTAAATTCCAGAATGGGGGAGGCTATTACCAAAAGAACATTTCAGCCCTGGCTCCAGCCTGACCTAATCTTCTGCTTGTCAGATAATGGTAGACGTCAAAAGAAGTCGATTGGTATTCTGCATGAGATGACTGATAAGGTAACCATTATGGATTTTAGTGCTGGAATGAAAGATTTATTTATAATTTGTGCAACTCAAAAACACCTTTTTGTCAATCCTTTCTAACTTTTATGTAATTCACCTACAATTTGTTGGCGCATACACCCATGCCATTTTGACAACCCCTCCATGAAACTTTCTGTACCTCACCAGTAGAACCTACGCCACAGTTATCCTCATTCCATATTTGTTACCGACATTGATATGATTTGTCAAATGTGGCAGCTGTAGAAGATATGATTGAAAACACCTATCTAAGTATAATTTGTAAAAGCCCTTTCTGATAGTTGAAATTAAAAGAAAATGACTTAGCTAATTCTGACTAACGACCACTCATTTTAAAGTTTAGAAGCCCAAAATGCCGGCATAAACAGTAGTTTCAAAGAAGTACCCAATTCTCCTAATGCATTTCGAGGTTTTATATACTGTACGATGATTTATGTTTGATTATTATCAATTTAATAAAATATTTCTCTCCAGTTAAAACTAATAACTCAATTATTACTTAAGTGATATGGAGCAACAAATAGATAGAGATCCGTAAAGGGGTAGTTTTAAAGTTCTCATCGTGATGTGAAGGTGAAAAATATACGTTTTACTTTAAAATTAAACACCGAAAGCTCAAAAGCTATGAAAAGTTCTTAGCCTTTAACGAATTAATCTCTAAATAGAAAGTCAATTAAGGCCTCTTTCTTTATAACTTTTCCCAATAAAAAGTTTGAATACATTTATCAATAATCTGTAGCCATCGCTGCAACGATTCACTATTGTATCTATCAACCACAAATTAACCATAAACACTTCGTTAACCTTGGGTGATTACACTATGGCTCTTTTATAAGTTACATCATAGTGAAACTAATCAAGGTAAGATTGTTACCTTTGAGGCTAAATGGAATGTACATGATGTTATAAGGGTATACTTGCCAGATGTCCCATGATAGACAAGTTATTCATTTCTATCAACTGTCAACTAATGTAACTTTCACGAATAATACGAGATTTTATTCAATACTACATTTATTTGTGATACATGTACAATCACCTACTGTACATACCAACACTTTAGAGGTATTTACAAGTTCAATATTCTGTATTAAAAAAAATTCATTCGCTTCTAAATTTGAAACAATCAGTGCCTCATACAAAAACAATGACATAAATTAAATTAATTTGAACCCCTTTCTCGTGTTCTATGCATTTCATTGCTCACGTGATACAGAATATAGTTGAATTCCCTCTTCAATTGGATGTTTGGTTTATTTTGTAGATAATAAAGCAGAGGAAAGAAGAACTTGCTGATCAGGAGAGACGAGACATGGAGGATCAACTAAAACAAAGTGAAGATGATGATGATTTGTGTAAGTATATCCATGGCCTCTAAATTTATTAGAGATATTGGGTGATAGAATCGGCAACGTGAAGCCAATTTTATTAGGGGAATATAACATGTCCTCTACAAACAAATGGTCTATTTTATTAATGCGCTTTAGTGTTATTATTATTTGCACCACGTCTTACTACCCGTTCGGGTTATACGCACTTACGCCAATGTGTAATGGTAGGGTGATTGTGAGATGAAATGGAGGACCTACAGTTTAACGAGGGATCCGAACCACGGTGAAGGCTTGGCGTTCTCCACATTCACATGTTGTGATTAATACCCGTCTTGTCAGAGGTGAAGGAAGGGTTTGGTAATCAGATAAATCTGTGCCAGGACCGAGGATTGAACTCCGGACCCCAGCACAGAAGTCCGATACCTTACCCTTAGACCGCCAGGTTACCAACGCTTTAGTGTTAATGTTGCCGGTGTTAGTGAAATTCTAATACTTTTCAGATCCAAAATACAACGAATAGACACCTCCCCGTAAATTAATACAATTTCACAATGGCACAGTTTAAACAGAGATTCTTCTCACAAATATAAAGGGTAAGACAACGCATAGCTATATCAGTACACGACCTACAAACTAACTCAACCTGGGACAACACACCACCAAACTACTACCCCTAAAGATACAACTTTTAAAACCTTGACTTCAGCTAGAAATAATTCACACTACAGTATCACTGGAAGTAAAGAAAGCGATTTTAGCCAAATCTATTTGCTGGTCAATTTTTATAATCATTTATGTTGCTAAAGCAGAGGCGCAGTAACGTTTAAAGTTTGGTGAGGTACAAATGTGAAATTGTTTCTGAAAAATTATGGGTGTTTGGACGAGATGTGAAAGAAAAGAGGGTGTGGGGGGTACTAAATTACCCCCTAAAAATTTTCTAGCTGAGAGGAGTGCTTATATTGGTATTGAATACATTATTCATAGCACAAAACAAAGTTTTTTATGCAGTTCAAACTAAAAATCATCTTTAAGCTACTGTAATAATTTAGTGGGTACAGTCAAATTTTCATAGAAAGAGCTTATCAAGTTAAGTTACTAAGTATATTTTCAAGTATTCACACGACAAGCTATGTGATATATAGCTGTCTCTTTTTATACATGGTATCAATATATATATAAAATCATACTAATAATATAATAAAATTTTATCAATTTTGGCATCAAAAATGTATTTAAAAAATCTTCATTTATATGAAAATCGGACTGTGCAAATGGCATTATGTATCAATGTGCTTATCCTTGATCCTGGGACAGTTAATATAAAACTATGTTGAGTTTTCCCAGTTAAGACGCAAAATAAATGATAAAATGTCTTCTTATTTTATCCGTGGCCTGAATTTTACACTATTATTTTGAGCACAGGTATCAAGAAGCGTCGAGCTTTCTTGGACATGATGCTAGAAGCTTCGAAATATGACGAAGTGATGAGTATCACTGAGCTTCGTGAAGAAGTCCACACCTTCATGTTTGAGGTAATTATTGAACCCATCATAAGCCACAGATATAACCTAGATTATCACCAGGGCCCGGATTTTGATAACATAAATTGTTATTTTTTTTTGGTACATCACAAAAATGTATGAAATGGGTTCATGAGTCTACCAACCACTTAAAGTAAAACATATTATGATATTTACTAACAGTACTGAAGCTTCAGAAATCACTAAATTTATTATATTATATTATTTATTTAAGGTAGGATGTTTAACGCGCACTTTCTGAACAGACTGGTTATATTAGCACACGAGAATTTCTATGAAAGAGAACAAAGAGTCCTACCAATTTTTCCCGGGAAAGGCATTTTCACATTCCTTCCTGGGTTCTTTTACATACAACAATCGACATGGGACCGACGTCTTCACTTCCCCTATCAAAAAGTTTTAATTTGAAACTCATATTTTGTATGGATTTTTCACCAAGCTAAAAAAAATATTTATTTATTTTGGTGGCCAATTATTAGAAGATACAAGGGTGAATATAATACTTTTTAATTTGTTATTTCATTAACTATAATATATCTTGTTGTACCAACTTCCAAACAAAAAAAAAGTAATTTTATTAATATACTTTGTTCTTTTGATAAGTTACGAAAAAGCAACTATAAAGTAACATTTAATGAAGTATTATTAAAAGAATTTGTTACACTTTTGATTGATAACATAGTTTTACTAAGAAAACAATAATCAATTCCACATTGGTTAACAGAAGGAACATTCAGCCAATGTGTGCAATAAAAATCATCTGCCAGCTCTTAGTTTCCACCACCAAATTAGTTTTGTATTCCTACTTAATAACTAGACTAGTAATTTAACTAAATATTAAAGGCCACAAAAGGGTAACCTGGCAGTCTAGGGGTAAGGTGTCAGACTTCTGTTCATTCCTCGATCCTGGCATGGATTTATCTGATTTCCAAACCCTTCCTTCACCTCTGACAAGACATCTTGTGAATGTGGGGAATTCCAGGCCTCCACCGTGGTTCGGATTCCACGTTAAACTGTGGGTCCTCCATTTCATCTCACAATCACCCTACCATTACACATTAGCGTAAGTGCGTATAACCCAAATGGGTAGTAAGACGTGGTGCTAATAATAATAATAAGAAGAGCGTAAAGCTCTAATTAAGCTCTCAAGTAAATTAATCCAATATGGAAGTGTTTCAAAGCTCTCTTTATGCGGGATACTCCCATTATCCATTCCAATTTTTGCTAAACGAGTGTAAAATATAAAGTAATAATTATACAACTATTGTTTCTAATATTGAGCTACAAACCATCAGAAATCCTCTAATTTTCCTTGAACTACTATTTTTTATTTGCCTCAAAATATCATAAATAGATTCAGTAAAGTCTTATCCAATGTCAAGAAAATATATTTTGTAAAAATATTTTGAAAATAATAGTCTCAAAATGGACTAACACTTGTTTTCTTTTTTTTACAGGGACATGACATGACAACTTCTGGAATAAGTTTCATTTTATCATCGTTGTCACATAATCAAGATATTCAGGTAATTGATTCAACTAACGTTTCAAAAGCTTATATTGTATTAATTTTGAACTGCAGTATGTAGACTAAGGCCATACCGTTTGTTTGTTATAAATCTGAAAATATTAGATAGAGGGATATCTATCGAAGTTCTTAGGTAGGAAAAGTCTTAAAGATAAATTTAAACATTTTTTTAGATCAACATTGATAAATTTTACTTTATTATTGATATTAATTCACGGGTATTGATATAATTTATTAAAACTGTTAGATGTAGCTTACATAGCTTTATGTTTTCATACATGAAAATTGTTTTAATAACGTTTATAACAGCCAAAATTATACCTTACTATTGAAATCAGACTTTGAACTATGATACTTGATAATTTATATATAATAACACTATGAGTCATACATAAAACATGTAACTTACCTTTTTGACTCTTCTTTCCTCTATGTAACGCCAAGTAGAGGTTTACATTCAGCCTGACTCCTCCTCTCTCCAAACTGTGTTTCGTAACTTACCTTTTTGACTCTTCTTTCCTCTATGTAACGCCAAGTATAGGTTACATTCAGCCTAACCCCTCCTCTCTCCAAACTGTGTTTCGTAACTTACCTCATCAAGAGATCAAGAGTGAATATAATTATTTCATAAGGGGAGATTTTGTGACAGTAAATGAGGGGCTCAGATATAATAATTCTCATAATTTATTTTAAAATATTGAATATAAATGATTTCAAAGAATTTTATAATAATACTTTTATTGTCTTTTATCAACAAAAATGTATTTACCTACTTTAGTGGCCGAATCATTTAAGGCTTCACCCTTGTGTCAGACTGTCATTCTGAAGATGGGGAGATCAGGGGCCGAATCCCAGTTGGCTCTTCTAAGGCTTTTTCCTCAATTATTTCCCACTCTCCTTCCACGCAATTGCGGGTAGTTTACCTCTAAAATACTTCCTTAGTCATACATACCCGTTAGAGTAACTAGATCATCCATGCGTAAGACGAGAAAAGGTATTAGATGCGGTGATAAAAATAAAACTGATTATTCTTTTCAGAATTATAATATAAGATCTATTTTACATGTACCCACCCTCGCTCCCCCGATGTAACACCATGTAGACTTTAGATCTATTTTTACATGTACCCACCCTCGCTCCCCCGATGTAGCACCATGTAGACTTTAGATCTATTTTACATGTACCCACCCTCGCTCCCCCGATATAATCCCATGTATACTTTAGATCTAGCTCCTCCAACCCTTTCAAAAGCGTTGGGTGGTTTATTATTATTTGTATTATTACTATTACTACCCGTTTGGTTTATACGCACTTACGATAATGTGTAATGGTAGGGTGATTGTGAGATGAAATGGAGGACCTACAGCTTAACGCGGAATCCGGACCACGGTGGAGGCCTGGCATTCCACACATTCACAAGTTGTGATTAATACACGTATTGTCAGAGGAAAAGGAAGGTTCTGGCAATCAGATAAATCTGTGCCGGGACCAAGGATTGAACCCCGGACCCCCAGCACAGAAGCCTGACACCTTAACCCTAGACCGCCAGGTCAGCCTAAGCGTGGTTTATTGATGGACAATTATATGCTCAAGTGACGATCTAAGAGATGACCACAATAACTGATTGACACCACACTGCACGTGAAAATAGTTTTAGTCCTCCTAACTGGCTCTAACTGGGTGGATTTGTAACCATTAGTTCTTAATTAACCTTAGATGTGTCTCCATACGTATCGTAAATTGAAAATATTGTGAAAACATCACTATTCAAGATTTGAAAATGTTACTATTACATGTCTTGTCTTTCTATCATCCACATCAGCAACATGTAATGTTTATGTCTAAATTTTAATGTAATTTAATTATAGGATAGAGTTGTGGAAGAATTAGAGAGTATTTTCGGGGACTCTGATAGAGACGCCACCTACCGCGATATTCAGGAGATGAAGTATTTAGAGTTGGTGGTCAAAGAATCTCAGAGAATGTTCCCCAGCTTACCCATGTATGTCAGAAATATCAAGGAGGACATTGAAATAGGTAGGTTTATAACGTAATATTTTATCAGTCGATGCAATAAGTTGACACTTATGTTGAAAATATGTATGAGTGTAAACATGTTTAAAGATCAAATTTAGATAATATTGTTATTTAAATGTTGTGATAATATTATGATACAGAGGCTATAAGCTTCAAACATTACGGAACACAAAAATATATATTAGCCTACTACTAATAAAGTTGGGCATGATGCATGTAAATATATATATTTATTTTAACCCACATTGATTTACGTACAGTATAAGCCTTTAGGCTCACAATGTACAAGGTCACCGATGATCGGAGGAAAGTGGGGGGAGATCGAATCTCGACCGTGTGCATTCTTGCTAGTTTTGCAAATATGATTTATAATCATGATTGTACTATTATTTCTACACTCAAATGCAGGTGAAATTTCTCTAAATGGTATATATTACAGCAATAAAATTGATTAACCATCATATATATTATTGATGAAAATTCCCCATAAATCTCAGGTGTAATATCGTCAATAATAATTACACAAGATATAAAGATTCAATCTTCACGACTCCAAACACATATTTGTTCAAATGTTTTTTCATAAATTACTTGTAATAGTTTCAACATATTGATGTAACTTTCTATTTTTTTGAATTTTGATAACAGTATAGTTATGCGAGTATTTTTTACTTTGGCCTTTATACCAGTTCAATGTTCTTTTCATAAAATAAGTATGGGCACATAACGTTTCGTAGATTATTAGGAAAAAACAGCCACTAAGACTTTGGAAAGTATATAAAAAGAAACTTGAAATAAAAATTCATAAATGCGGATATGTGTATTGTATACACATATTTACAAACCTAGACTACAATTATTGTAGTTTTATTTAGCCTATAGATTAATAAACCGTTATTTGTACAAAACCAAAATTTCGTTTCTATCAAGAATATGATATACAGGGTGATTCGCTCACTCTCAGCCCTTGCGTTTCAAACTAATGAACCTAATTGGTGTATAAGAACCACTCAGGTGTTAAGAGCGGATGAAACATCCTGTATATTACAGTTCAGAATTACAGATACTAATGTATTTTGTAAAGAATATTGTACTACTGTATATTTAACCAACATGTAAACTAATTTCAGATGGATATACGCTTCCCAAAGGAGCCAACGTATCGATAGTAAATATTTTGATGCACAGAGACGCTAATTTTTTCCCTGATCCAGAGAAGTTCGACCCGGAGCGCTTCACCCCGGAAAACTGTCACGGTAGAAACCCTTACCAGTACGTGCCTTTCAGTGCCGGACCTAGGAACTGCATAGGTGAGGACAGTAACAAAATAGTGAACACGAGTTTATATTTTAAATTATTTGTTGTTATAATATAAAAAATATTCATATATATTTTAATTTGAAAATAATTCAATTAGCAGTGTGTTGATGATTTATACATTCACATGGACTAAATGTCAGGCTCATCTAAACAGTTTTATGGGGAAATAAGGGTGGGTTTTAATTCCGTCTGTATGTACTAAAGGTAATTTTGTTCATTAATGGTTTCTAATTCTCATTCCACGCAAATACCGGTATTTTCTCTGTAAATTCTACCCTTCTTATCCATACTAGATAAGTTAAATTTATTGCGTTTGGCCCAATGGGATTGTAAGAGGCGATACAAGAACAAAATATAGTTGCTGAGAAAATGTCAACAACGACACCAAGGTCCATCTATCGATTCCAAATCTATGTTGAAGGTTGATCTTCCGACGCTTATGATTTTTTTTAACAAAGGATCTTACTACCCATTCGTGCTTTACGATTATGTACTAATTAAGCTAGTTCGCTAGGGACGAGAAAAACTGAACTTGAACGAAGTGTACTCACATTTGTGTAGAGAGAGGGGTGAAACCATTTAGGGAAAACCCCCTTCAGTACACCCGACCGGGATCGAGCCCCAATCTCCCCGTTATCAGCAGTATAATCTATTGCTAGAGTTGCGCCTTAGAGCATGTGGCCACCGAAGTGGGCTTTATTAATATTTAAAGAGGTTGAGCTTTCAGTTTGTAATACACAGTGTGTCTCGATTTCTATTACTATTAGGCCTACGTTTAGCATCAATTTGATTTTTTTAGAGGAGTAGACACATCATAGTTTAGAAAGGTGCCCCTAATTTAGCGTGGAAAGAAGGTGGGAAAATCACCCTCAACGTACCAAGCCAAGATTCGAAACGTGACTTATCCACCTCAGGCCAATCCAGTATATTGTCAAACTTAAACCAAATGACCACCAATTTAGATTTTGTTAGTTGATATGATCACATACCTGTTCCTGACTCCATTCATGGGGGTAGTACTTTGAAGATACGGTTTAGTTTAATTGAAGGAACTTTAGTAGCCATTTTAGTAATCAGGGACCTTCTTTGGTGATCGCATGCTACAAGCAAGGGTTCCCAAACCTTTTAGACCGAATAAATACTTGTACAAAAACAAAAAATGTTGGAGCCCCCATAAAATATTCTACATCAATATTATAAACATTAAATAAAGACAGTTAAAGTTTACATGTTTAAACATATAAAACCAACAGAGTGCATCACATCTTCTGGCTGCACCTTTGGAAAATATCCTTCGTTAAGAATTTTTATAAATATCAATCATGACGACTGATGCTATTTACAGTGTAAAAAACAAATAAAGGATAATATTATAAAATGTTCTCATGGATCCTGATATAACTATGGCTCATCTAAGGGGCTCCACAGTGCTCAGTTTGAAAAACAATGTTCTAAGGCTTCACTAACCCATAAACTAGACTGCCGAAGACTAGGGATCGGGTGCACTGAGGGAGGATTTTCCTAAGCAGTTTCTGACTCTCTCCATGCAAATGCTGGTATATTTCCTTTAAGTTCAACCTCTCTCATCCCTAAAACATAATATAAGTTAGTGTATATGCGTTTAGCCCAAAAGGGTAGTAAGACGCTCTGCTAAAAAGTACTGTACAGTATATAGGGTAAGGAATATTATAGTAGGATTTTGGTAGGAAATAACCATTAGAAAATACAAACATATTTTTTGCGGTCAGCATCGAATATTTTGCTATATTATTATTGTTAATTTTTAAATGTTGATATTAAATATCAAAAGTTACAGTTGCAGATCACATTACTTGACGTATGAATATGTGAAGATAGATCTAGTCACTTTTATAACTGTCAGATAAGGTTCCTCCTATGAAAATTGGACTGTACAGAAACCACGGTGTAACTATGAAATGTATTTTCTCGCAGGTCAGAAATTCGCCATGCTAGAGATGAAGACGGTAGTGTCCAAAGTGCTGAGGAGCTACAAGCTTCTACCAGGGAGTACGACCAACAAGATGGAGGAACTGGTTTACAATCTGGTGCTAAAAAACGTGAATGGTGCAAGGGTAAGGCTTGTGTCAAGGAGAGCTTAGAAAACTCTTAAATTCTGCTCCAAATACCGGTTAGAATAGATAAAATTTTCTTTGGCTTGAACGGTTTATACACTCTGTTTACTATGAAAGGTAGCATGCATACCTTGCACGGTTCAACTATAGTGCAACTTGTAAGAAAAGGCCATACTGTAATCGCTCAAGGAGAGAGACCAATATCTCTCAGGTTATACGGAGTGTAGGCTACTTGGAAACCAGAATACAAATTAGTTTGGATGCTCTCACCAAGCTATTGGTTTATTCTTGATCAGTCTTTAGGTAATTTCTATGGATAGCAGAACAAATAAGAAAAAAAATTGCCTTCACTATACATTCCAGCTGACGTAGCTTGCTTTGTAATCAGAGTATTGACATAGTTAAATAAGAATTAAACTCTAAATAATATAGTAGACTAACATGTCTTAGATACAATTATCGTATTGATAATATAGCAGAAAAACTTGTTTTAATTACATTTATTGAGTTGATAATTATACTTACATCATGTACAGAGAATTTTATTGATTTAAACACACTTTTGTACAACCTATAAGTTGTCAGATTTACTTACTCCTTCAATAAAATTTATAAAACAAATTCATGTTTTCAACGGTAGTTTTAAATATACTATATCTCTACTTTTTATTTCGTTTTAAATGTATTATATCTATTTTTTTATATTGAGTACTCATTCATATTATTTAAAATTAATTTCATTCCCTTGGAATATTTTTATATTATTAAAATGAATCATTTCATTATCACTGATACAATATAGAGATAACAATTTTATTATATATAAAACATAACCGTTCTGGTTTAGAAATAAAAATACTTGTATAATTTATTTATTTGCATCAACTCTTTCAAAATGTATGAATAAGAATTTTAAAAATATTTATTAACATCGATAAAAAAATCAATCTATTGATTACCTGTTAGATATATGAGTTCTGCCTTTAATTAATACATTAGTATAGGTCTAATAATAATTATTGTATAGTTGTATATATTATATATAAATAATATAATCTATAGATTAATGTATATGTGTAGATATGTGCGTTTATAAATATGTATAAGTGTAAATATGTATAGGCATGTATGTATTTATGGTATGTTTTCCTATCTGAATGTTAATTTACGTTTCCTTTTAATACTTTACAATCCTTAATTGGTTGTTTCCTACAAAGAATCTATGAAACGTTATGTGCCAGTTATTATGTTCCTATTAGAGTATCGATAAGTTGTTTTTACTATATATTCTATGAAATTAATAATGAACTGTTAAAACGTGGAGTGACACGAGTTAATATATAACTGTATCGATTGTCACGACAATATTTTAACTGATGTATATTCATAAAACTAATTAAATAAGGTTTTTTTATTTTCTGAATGTTTTATCAGTATATTCCTCGATTTCATTGTCTCAAGAGAAGCGTTAAGCCATCTTGTCTTTTATGATATTCTTCCTTAGCGATCAAATTAGATCGAAAACAAATGAAATTATAGGCTACAAAAGTGTTTTCTTACTATTATATCTATATCTATATACATATATATACTTCCACGTAATTTTTTAATATATATCCTGGCAGGAAGATTCCTATGGCCATAAGAGTTGGAGACGATGACAAAAAAGTACGCTTACAAAAAAAAACTACTCTAAGATTAAAAAAATAATGGTGTGTCAATGTAAGATTATTTTTAGAATTATTCAAGAATTTGAGGATAAAACCTGCTAAAAAAAACCTCATGGTGTAAGACCACAAGCAAGGTATAACGACCGGTGGCCACTGCCGTTGGCAATGATGGTGCCAACATTTGCGGAAAGAGGGTGTCATGAGGTCAGCACAACGAGTACTCCAGCTATAAATATAAGTTTTCTAGACCAGAGCTGCCAATTATATCCTCATTTGTCCTCACGAGGTTGTGTTTGACTTCATTAAATACCCATAAGCTACTTATATATGTATATATATATATATATATATATAAGCATTCTGAAAGCTCTGGGGATTGAACCTTGGACTTATGGATCTGTAGTCAGGAAACTTTAACAATAAAATGTAAATTATTTATAATGATTTATTATATTTTGACTTGCCACTACGTCACAGTTAGGCAAAGTCCTTAAACTGTCTCAAGAACTTTTGAAAGTGGCACATTGGCTATGATATTAATGTTGGCCTGGTGGAAATAAAGAAGAGCAAGTAAGGAGGGATCAGGGAAAGACGCTACCACTGCTTTATTATTATTATTATTTTATTAGCACCGTGTCTTACTACCCGTTCGGATTATACGCACTTACGCTAATGTGTAATGGTAGGGTGATTGTGAGATGATATTGAAGACCTACAGTTTAACGTGGGATCCGAACCACAGTGAAGGCTTGGAGTTCTCCACATTCACATGTTGTGATTAATACACGTCTTGTCAGAGGTGAAGGAAGGGTTTGGCAATCAGATAAATCTGTGCCGAGACCGAGGATTGAACCCCGGACCTCTAGCGTCTGACACCTTACCCCTAGACAACCAGGTCACCCACTGGTTTATTAGCCCATATAGAAGCTATTTAGAATTCACTATAAGGAATATATGGAATGCTTATAATTCACTTGGAGGTTAAATGATTTTAGACTCTGAGCCCTTTATGACCATGTCTGGGGTTTAAGCGCTTGATTAAATTTTAGGCTTTAATTTGAACCCTAGTTGGGTCAATAGATGATATTAACGTGTGACGTAAGCACTTCAGCTATGAGAAATGTAAGGACAGCTAAATGGAATGTTTCAAACTCTTACAACCCCTGTAAAAACCTTAATAAACTAATATTTTATATTACTATTAAACCAGCCGGAAGAATCATTCGCTTGATCTTGAACTTGTCTATATCCTGTGATGTCAGGGTTCAATATACAATGAAAGCAGTGAAAATATAATTTACACTATGTAGTCTTGTCTTGTCCTCTCTCCATATGAAAGTTGGTTTACAGTTTTACTCATAATTTACCCTCTTATAGCCTAACTTAGAGTCGATTCTAAAATTCAATGATACCAGGTACTGGTTTAATAGGGCAAGTGATGTGTCGCGAAGTGTTGCCAAGTTAGTGAAAGTTAGTTCAAACTGTACCTGTGATAGGTTCTCATCCATCAGTAACCATCCTCATTGGACAGCTATCTAAGGAAATACATCTCCCATGTGAAGTATGTAGTGCGAAGCCTACGTTGGTCAATTAAATGGAGGCTGAGGGGGTGGGAATAATTACAGGTGCAGTTTAAACCAACCCTGATTATCCTGGAAAGAACTCCATAACACGCCAACAAACAGGGTATTTTACTTGTTAGAGTACTGGAAGCGTCAGTTGTTTTACGTTCTTTGAATTTGAAAGCGTTCATCTTATATGGATTGATTATACAACTCGTGAGACTTGAATGAAATGCGTGTAGTATCATGTTAGGTGCTTCAAAACAGCTATTGCAAGGAGAGTTGTCTAAGCTCAAGGTGGATTAGCGTGAGAGGTAGGGCTAATTTGATCGGGAATTCTCAGGCATTATTCAATTTTTGCGTGTGTTGAGTCCCGGGAAGAAATGAATGATAGCCGGGAAATTTTTTAAAATTACTTTTATAAATAATTTTTTTATATTTAAATAAATTTACTAAACTAACATCTATTCTACATTTTGAGTGGCACGTGGGGTAATACGATTATACTGTGAACCACCTCGTGTCGATACCAACGGACGAGCAAAAAAACAACAACAAACAGTTTCAACAGGAATGCCGAAAGGCACGCGTATGAATTATATTAAAACAAGAAACAATTAATGAATAGACTCCTAGACAACGTCTAAAACGATAACAAACGAAAATGAAGAGGTGGAAAAAGCAAAGGAGATTGACGATAATTGGTCGATGGAGATGACCATAAAATACCAGCTTTGGTGGCCGCATGGTCTAAGGCACTATTCTCACCGTAGACTAGACTGCCGATCACGGGAGGTTTGAGGCTCGGACCTCGGTCGAGTGTACTGAGGATGGTTTTTCCAAAATAGTTTTCCACTATACCTCCACGCAAATGCGGTTGCACTTCATATAAATATAAACTCCCTAATAAAACCATTAAAGTACATAAACGTATAGCTCAAACTGGTTTTAAGACGTGGTGCTAAAAAATTCTAACGCTGAAACTAAATAAAGGTAATTAAAATAATCAGAATACTCAAGTAAATAATTGATAAACATTTGGATGATTAATTTCAAATGTTTTAAGACACCAGAAAGCGAAATGCTAAAGTCTGATTTCATAAAAAAAAATCCCGTTATTTTTGAACTGTAAGCTCACGTTGCCACAATAGTGGGGGAAAAATTACAATTACTTTATTTACACTATTAGTATGTTTAATTACTACTATTAAAAGTAACTATACAGTAATCCATAGCAAATTATTAATGGGAGCTTTAGATACATTTTAGTTGGACTTAATAAATAATAAATTAAATAATACATATTTTAAGAATGTGACAGTTTAGTGACTTTCAATCAATGTTGGTGTCCGAAAGTGTGATTAACAAATTTAAGATAAATGTAGCTCCAATAATAATGTGGATTCTATGAAATCCTGTTGCTATAAAGAATCTATAATAGTGAATCCAGGTTCAATATATTATGCTTGTAAAATAGAGAAATAAATTCCTAAAATTACCGTCAAAAATAATCTTTATAAACGTTCTACATAATTATTTTCTAGAAGTCCATGGTGAGCTCATGTAATTGTAGCTCCTGATTTAATTTTAATACATGTTGGATAAACTTAAGTCCAGTACAACAATTTATCTCAGAAAGTAAGGTACCTTACCAGCTAAGGTTGCAGGTTCAACTCCTGGCATAGGCAAAACAATATATGTGCCTATTATTAAATAAATTTGTATTTCCACTTTCATAGTGATTAATTAACGCCCGGGGTTCTGGGTGTTGAGTCTGTTCTTGAACTAAATTAGTCTGGAATGTGTATACTAATACAATCAGTAGGATCATAAAGTATACGTTAAATACTTTGAATAAAATTAAAAAGCTACATTTATAAATTTAATCCTAAGCCAACCCGTTATAATATACAAATATTTACCAACCCGCTTGGGTTGCTGCTTGGTTTAACGTGCTAGTCTCGTGTTGGACTAGACTGTCAAAGATAAGGAGATCGGGGTTCGATCCCAGTTGGGTGTACTGAGTTTGGTTTTCTTAAATAGTTTTCCACTCTCAATCTACGCAAATGCAGGTGCATTTCCTCTAAATAAAGCTTTATTAATCACTAAACCATTAGTTTAATTAGTACATAAGGGTGTAACCCAAACGGGTAGTAAGACACGGTACTAAAAATATTATTAATGGTCCCATTCATCAGCATAACCTCTGAATTTTGGATACACAGCCTAATAATAATAATAATTATTATTATTATAATTTTACTTTACACACACATTCTTACTTTACCCCTCACATCGACGATAGAGAATCTGCTCGCAGACCTTTAGCAATATTATACTGAAAGGATTATATAGTGACAACAGTTTTAATATTTAATTCAAGAAGATTCCGGGAATGAACTCTAGTAGCAGTAAAAGAGAGAAAACAGAAGTTAGATTTGTGAAGAGGGATGAACAGTGTGTTGGTGTCACGTGAGAGGGTACCGAGATTATGGCGAGCACGAAGAGAGGAGAGGTATTGAGGATATCCCGTTGGCAATTTCTGCTCCGTCATTATAAGATTATGTAGATGCCGTCTATCGTCAAATCCTAGCCAATCAAGTTTGTTATAATATGTAGAAATATGATGACGGGATCGTAAGTCAAGATAAATCTTACACAACGTCAAGTCATTGTAAACTATATCACAGTAGTCAAAGTGAGGGAGTATTTGAGTTTGAACAAGTAATTTCTTTTAAAAGCAGCAGGAAGAATTTTCTCAAGTCGCTTTAACAAATATGAGTTACTTAGTTAGATCATGTAAGAATATCATCATCACGATTAAATGTATTAATTTTATATAAACACACATATTACTACTCGTGTGGGCTATCCACATACTATATTTAAACTAATGAAATAGGGATGAGGTAAGTGAAGTTTATAGTTAATAGTATTCACATTTGCTTAAAGGGAAAATTTATTTTGCTTTTAGGAAACTCACCTTCAGTACACCTGGCTAGTTTCAAATCTCAGTCAAACTCAAACTAGACCAGATAAGTTTGATGATTTAGTCCACGTGATCTCCGATTAAAATGATTATGTGCTTTTTGGACAATTTAATAATTCGAGGGAGGGGTGGATGGGAAAATTAGTCATACAGTATGTGCAATTTAAAAAATTCACAATATTAAACATAATTTAACTCATTTTATTCGGCGATATAATAGAAGGGGCACATAAATAAAAATGTTTGTAATTTTCCATAAAAAATCCTTGTAAGATTTTTATCTGTATTTAAATATATTAATAATATCATTAATCGGGACCATATATTGAATGACATACATTTAAATCTATTTTAAGGGCGATAAATCTCATAGATCTTTGAAAGCTCACTACTAGATCTACTGATTGTGATGCAAGTTAGTAGGAACAATGTCAAGGTTAAGGTCAACGGTGGCCAGACGAGACTCTGACAATGAGTGCATCGCATTCTGCCTGCAAGTGCATCTCGCTGCGCCTACAATGGGTCCAGACTTCAACCTACTTTAGAAACTAATCAATAAGTGCGTGCAGCAATGTACTAAGTAGATTTTGGTAACGTTTCAGGAAAAATAAACAATCTTACTACGTTGTCATTGGTTTGGATTACTTCAATTTTATTTATATCAGGGGCTCTCAACCGGGAATAAATTCCCCCCAATTTAGAATTTTAGGGTTTTAGGGGTGGGATTAAGACCACAGACTAAAATGGTTTTAAAAAACATTGTTTCTTCAAACTAAAATATTTCAGACTTTGCATTAACATTTTGTATATTTTGACGCACTGGATTTTCTGGATGGTAATTTTAATTTAATTGTAAAGATCCACAGTAAAAATGATCAAAGAAATATGTATTTATGTAATAATATAGCATTTACCCTCCCCCCGCCCCCCATTATTATATGTATATTATTCAGAATACAACTTTACCCCTCTACCAAAAAGTGATATGTGCTCCCATCTGGGGATTTATTAGACCGAAAAAACTTTTATTTTTACTATCGATTTATTATTATTATTAGCACCGCGTCTTACTACCCGTTCGGGTTATACGCACTTACGCTAATGTGTAATGGTAAGGTGATTGTGAGATGAAATGGAGGACCTACAGTTTAACGTGGAATCCGAACCACGGTGGAGGCCTGGCATTCCTCACATTATCAAGATGTCTTGTCAGTACTATCGATTTAAATGTGGTGTCTTGAGAACCCCTAGGGGTTGGGAAAAAATATTATTTCAATTATGTCTTCTGTATTATATATATTTGTAAATAGAGATTGAGTAAGAAAATAAAATTGCTAAAGAAAGAATACAACTTTTGAGTTAGGCAAACTTGGAAGAGGGGGGGGGGGGAGAGGGATGGCATTCTGACATGTGGGGAAAAGGGTGCATGTCACTAAAAAGGTTGAGAACTATTGATTTAGACGTTTTGAGACTTAGTAATTTATCAAATGGAACCCTTATTTTTCCCCTAGATGTCTTAATATATATATTTTGTTCCTTTGTGCACCAACTCAGATAAATAGTAAGTAATAATGTGTGAACTTGGAACAAAGTATCATTATATATATATATATATATATATATATATATAAGCTTATGCCCCCAGGGTTTATCGACTATAGTCTGGATTCTAGGCAATCCTGGTCGTTTACTGACAGTAGCGGATATATAACCAACCGTCTTCTGAGGTTAGGACACCATGTGGATATTACTTCGGCTCGATTAGATTAAGTGATGATAATGATGATAATTATGGGGTTCCAGTAGAAGTCTTAAACCTTACTTAAGCCTAATTAACCAGATCATGTTAACTATTGGAACAATTCCCCTTAAGGTGATGAGAGGAGATGAGGTAAGGAACTGAGAGAAAAAGTGTTTTTGCTGAGTTTGTTTATAGCAAAACCTTTTATTGGTCAAAATAAATAAAATATTTCTCCAATAGAAACAAAGAGTTTAATTTTCTTCACATGATGATATAAGCAGTTGTTGAATATCTGTTATCACCATCGTGGCATTGTCTAAAAACCTTTTTAAATTAAGAGAAAAAGTTTTCACGAAATTTAAAGACATTCTTGACAGATATTCAAGAAGTTTTGAGGTCACTATGTGAATAAATTTAAAATATATGTTTGTATAGAGGCAACATTTGATTTATTTTGTCAAAAAATGTTTTGCTATAAGAACTGCGAAAACATCGACAATTTCTTGCTTTCCCTGCATACCCACCCTTATGACCATAGGTGGATTTGTGGAGATACCGGGGGGTGCCCGACACCTAATATTACTTTTAAAACGTAAACATTACAAAAAGAACGGATAATTTTGAAAGAAAAGTAGCACAATATGTATTGCAAGGTATACGACCAAGTAAAAAAAAATTAATATAGCTATTAATATCATCATTATAATTAGCCTGATTAGTGTAGCCATGCATCACAACTTGAGAATGTGAGGAATGCCAGGCCTCCACCGTGGTTTGGATTCCACGTTAAACTGTTAGGTCCTCCATTTCATCTCACAATCACCCTACCATTACACATTAGCGTAAGTGCGCATAGCCCGAACGGGTAGTAAGACGTGGTGATAGTAATAATAATAATAATAATAATGTAGCCATGTGGTGGCAAGCTGGCTGGAGCTCCGACTGAACTGCAATAGTTGAGGACGCGGTGCAAATACAAACAATACAACAAAAATCTTCAGTCATACACCTGACTTTACGCTAGGTTATCAAGGCCGTCTGGTCACGTGGGGGCCAAACGTGAATGTATTTAGTGAGTTCGATATCTCGAGTGATTCAACAGTCCTTCGCTGTCAAGCTCGCGGAAAATACCTCCTACAGAAGAGCAAGCAACTTCTCTCTGAACAGCCCTACCACCCATCAGGGACGTCATCACGGTAAGCTGCAGTGTAAAGGTAGGGCGCACGCTATAACCTATCATGCCGGGATCACGATCAACTACTTAACTTTAGCTTAACGTAACGTTCACTTAAAGTTAAGTTAACTTAAGAAAACAGATGTGTGATCACGATTCACGTAGGTTCACGTAACAACTCGAGCCAAACATCTTCATTCTCGAGTACTATATGTGATTTGTACTAGCTGTACAGTGATGATATGTGAATGTTTACAGTTTTAAATCGATATAATAATAATATCTATTACAAAACATTTTTTGGGATAAATTTAGCTTTCCTATTCTAGTTTAATTATTTTGTTTAGAACTTATGCTAAAGAGTAAACATTCGTCATAAAACCAACAAATGAATTACTAAATAGCCCTGTTGACGTAACACGCATAGTGATTGGCTGGCTAAGTCCCGTAATACCCTTCAAGCAACGTTCACTTAAGGTAAAATATCTCCAAGGACCTCTCTTACGTTAAGTTACGTTAAGTTAACTTTAAGTGGCCCCGTCATCACATCGACTCATACCGCTCCGCATCTGTTCAGAAAACACTCCCGATTTGGGGTTCCCACCATTTTATTACAAAACAATCTAGTAAGGAGAGTTGCATAAGGATTTAAATTATATAATTTAAAAAAGTATGATTTATTAATTAAAGTTTAAATAAAATAGAACCTACTTCGGTGGCCGTATGCAATAAAGGCACCATTCTCGTCTTAAACTGAACTCCTGTTGACGAGAAGATCGGGGTTCAAATCCCGATACTATTTTCCCATGCATATGTGGGTACGTTTCCTCTAAAGTCAACCTTCCTAATGGTCCCGGAACATTTTAGAGTTTTTTTTACATCCATTATTGTTTCCAACCTGTGGCCCGAGTTAGTTTTTTTTATTCAAGCCAGATATTTTTCCACTACCGACTTTCGCAGCTTCATGTGCCTTATAAGCTAACTTAAGCCCCCGGCTGTTAATTCATCACTGTTAAAGTATAAACCCAAATTTCACCAATGATATGTTTTTTTAGCCATGCCGGGAATCGAACGCGGGACTTTTAGCTCACTAGGCAGACACTCTACCGATTGTGTGGGGTACTTTAAAGTAATATTAGTACATATGTTTATAGTACGAATGGTTGTTAAATGCAATTAAGTCCTAAAGGGTAGCTCAAACTTTATAGGATCAGTTATCTCCGGGCAGATATATTTATTTATATCTTTAAAAGAGGGGCGCTTTTTTTTGTGTGCCATGGAGCCTTTTGGCAGTATAGTGAAGCCTATGGACCATTTCTCGGAATTATGGTTTTAAATACATAGCATACAATACTTTAGGATTACGAAGCAAACTCAATATATTGAAATATAGCTACAATTTTTTTTTTAAGTTCGACGATACTTTTAAGGTCGTGTACTTTAGGTTAAGAACACCTGCTCTAGAAAATGATTTATTAATTATTCTATCTTATTCAAATAAAATAATCAATGTATTTTTTTTACATTTTCAACCATTTAAGGCCTAAAGCACCTTCTTTTACGTCCATCACCTTATCTCAGTCGTTAGCGTGTCTCTGCCTACTGAGCTAAAGGTTCTGGGTTTAATTACTTTCATTGCCGAAAAATGAATCATTGGTGAAATGTGGGTTTCCCCTTTCATTGTGATGAACTAACGGCCGGGGGCTAGGTGTTGGGCCTGTACTTGATTTAAGTTAGTTCATAAGTCATGTGATTATATAATCAGTCGGCTTAGAAAACGCATATTAAATATTTAAAAACAAATGAAATAATTTTTTTACCTAGATTATTTTTTAATGAAAATGGAGGTAACATGGAGGGCAAGGGAGAGAGGGAAGAGGGGTGCCTCTTGCATCGATGGGCATGCAGTTTATATGTTAAGTTCATTTAGTCTATTTTGCTGATGATGGAGAGGTTAAGGCTCAAATTCCGGCTGGCATAACTAGGGGACTTTTTTATAAATGGTTTCCTCCACTCTTCTCCATGGAAATGCTGGTACATTTCCTCAAAATTCTACGTTCTTATTCCCCAGCCAATTAGCGTAATATATATATATATATATGTATATATATACAAACCCTAACGAATAGTGAGACATGGCTAAGGAGACTATCTGGGTATCTGAGAGAGATATTAATCATATGTTGCGCTTTGGTTAAATCTTGACAAAACCTTTAACAGTTCATGATTTTGGCATGAAATAGAAAGTTTGATCCCAAATATTAACCTGTAATGATTTTAAACCGTTGAATCATTATTTATAGCTTACTAGCAAAAAAAAAGTACCTGGCGTTGTCTGGGATAACCACGCAATGTAAATACATTACATAGCTACCCCTAGGCAACGCATTTCTTTGCATTAAAACGTATAACTACTTTTCATTTTATTTCTTCCGACCCAGTTTTTAATAAATTTAAAAACATCTAATCAAAAATTTAAGATTACAACTTTAAGGTGTAAATGTTCGTGCTCAAGGACTACTAATTTTAAAATGTCAGGCCTCTGCGTGCGGTAGATATCGCGGAACGCACATGACAGACTCTTCATTTTATAATGGTAACACTCTAAATATCGTGAAAAATTTCTTTTTATTGAATTACCTTAAACAACAACCTAACACATCGAGCCTGCGCAAGCCTAGCTACAGTTAGTTCTAGAACTGTCCACGTGAGCGCAAATAATGAGTAATACATCGTTGCAGACAAATTAATGTTGTTTCACATGTGCAGTTGATTTACTTAAGCCGTACTCTTATCAGAAGGACAGAGATAAGTTTTCTAAATACAACAAGGTTGCTCAGTATGTTTACTCTTGATAAGACACTTGAAGTTTACTTTCAATATTTTGTTGGACTTTCTTTCTATACCTGATAATACAACCACCCAAGAAATACTTTTCATGAACGCCAACATAATGAGAGCGGAAGTTTTAATAATATCGAGTTGAAAAAAAAATTACAACCTTAGATATTGAACCATTATTATCATCTGATCAGTGGCCACATGCACATAGGCGTCAGTTTCGTCTTGTCTGGATTAGCGACGATGGGATGGTAAACTTAAAGGTTAGAACACAGTGTAGGGGAACCGAGATTTTTCTATCCTAAATGGTTTACCACTCTCTCTCAACGCAATTATTATGGGAATACTTCCTCTAAATTATATCTTATTCATCCATAACCTATTATTGTCACTATGTGGATATTATAGACGGATATTTTAATGAGCTGCACTTAAAAATAACAATCGTAGAGATTGATGGCGAACAAAATGTGTCTGATTGATGGTTGCTTCTAAGGGTGGGTGCGGGGGAGTTGAGCGGGGAAAGGAAATATGACAATACTTTATTTAAAACAAATATCTTAAAACATAATATTGAGTACAACTTTAATACAAGGTACTGAAGATAAGGCTTAAGACTTGACGATAAAAGGTAGCACTAATAAAAATGTCCATAAAGTTTTATATATATAGGGTGCTCAGAAACTCATAGACCAAACTGCACTTCTGGTTTGTTTGGACCAAAAGTAATACAAAATCCCTGTACACTTACATCCGGAAAACTAAGCTAATACCATTAAATCGTTTTCAAAGTTTCGAAGTACAAAGCCGGGAGAGCAAATTTTTACAAGCATTCGTGTACAACAGGTTGCATAGGAGCTAGGCGTATGGCACTACACACCTTGACATCTTGGAGCACGGCAGCAGAACATACCACAATTAATAGTAAACAACAAATCAGTCCATCTAGAAATGTGAATATGTTATGAGGGTCTAAATTTACGGTCTTACATAACAGAAAGTGCTTCTCATTATTACATGTGCAGTACCGCGTGCCTAACTTCTATGCAACCTGTTGTATACGCATGCTTGCACAGCTTTACTCTCCCGGTGCTGTACGCCGAAATTTTCAACACAGTTTATTGGTATTAGAATAGTTTTCCAGATGTAAGTGTGTAGGGATTTTGTATTTCTTTTAGTTCAAACAAGTTGTATGTGCAGTTTGGGCTATGAGTTTCCGAAACCTGTATATAGAAAAGGCACAAGTAGATTATTTGAAAGATTATATTCTTCCCCTGCCCTTAAAGGTAAATTTTTGGTTCACCACTGTGTCTGTCCCATGGGCGTCATTAGTGGTGGGGGAAAGGGAGAAGTGAGGGGGGGGGGGGG
>CABFVX010000203.1:75069-96011 GCA_902151425.1 Timema shepardi | reverse complement strand
ACACACACACACACACACACACACACACACACACACACACACACACACACACACACACACACACACACACACACACAAAGGATCTTTCTTTGAAAACTAAACTACATTAGTATTTTCATATTCATCAGTCCTCTATACAATTATTATATGGATCCTTCCTGTAATCGTTGATACACAGCTAATTGTTATATTATTCTTTTATGTTTCTTAAAACCTACATTTTTATTTTATTCTGAATTAAATATTGATTTTTAACAAAAACACCTCTCTAGTAAAACGTACTGCTCTCTCATATTTTGCTCGACAATTGTGTCATCAATGTATTATTTCAACAGGTTATACTGTCGAGCAATAAGCTGCTAGATAAAGGAAATAACTACAAGTATTTAAACAGTTGGATTGGAAATGGATTGTTAACTTCTTCAGGTTTGTGTAAATCTTTTACGTGATTAGCCACGGCCCGGATTTTGATGACATGTCATCTTTTTTTTATTCATCACAGACAATGCTCCTTAGTGTATGATCTCTTCTCATGATCCCCTTGACGTAGAAATGTATATTTTGTGGGTAATTTTTTAGTCATTTTTGAATTTAATTTAATATTTTCCTAATTTACGTAATTTTCATGTTTAAAAAAATAATTTTAAGGAATTTTAGAATCATTTTTAGGAATTTCTGAGTCATTTCAAGGCATTCATTTTGAATAAGTATAGTTTTAAAATAATATTAATGTTTTATAAATACTTCTTTGCCTGTGTAGTTGTGAAGTAGATATTTGTAAATCCATATTGTTTTAGCAAGGCCTTTCATTGCATTTTACATTTTGTAAAGTGCTTGTTTGATTTAGTCGTGTGCATTTATTAATAGTTTTTATACATATTTCTAGGTCATTTTTTGATGATAAGAAGTCATTTTTTAGAATCTTTAAGCCATTTTATAGGTAGTTTGTTCTATCATTTTATATAATCAAAATCCGGGTCCTGGTGATCAGACTTCAATTGATACTAATGTAATGTCTGATTAAATAAATTAATATTAAAAACCTTATCAGACAATTAGAAAAGTTACTAGATACAACTTTACGTATTTATACATCATGTCATATTATATGCAGCTCTTACTTTTGGTATAAATACCTCTAAAATAATACAAATACATAGTAACATATTATAAATTTTGACTGAAAAAATATAAGTTTGTATTGTAAATAAATCTCTTCTTGTGAAAAATAAACTGTACAATATGGTCTAGGCATATAAGTTCGTAATGGCTAAACAGTAGAATAATTGATCCTTGCATGGTTTATTTTATATTTAGGGACAAAATGGAGGACGCACAGAAAAATCATCACACCAACATTCCACTTCAGTATTTTGGAAGATTTTTTGGATATATTCAACGCTAATGGCCGTAAACTGGTGGAGAAACTACAAAAAGAAGTGAATGGTCCTGAGTTCGATCTCTACCCCTACGTCACTTTATGCGCCCTTGATATAATTTGTGGTGAGAAGTATGATAATAAAGATGGTATGGTTTAACTAAACTGCTAATTATCTTTCTGCTCTTAATGGCTGCGAGAACGTAAGTTCTCCATTCTGCCTTATCCTGAGAAACTTACATTCAATCCTTAGCTTGACACCCAGCCTCTTTCAAATCCATTTTAACACTATTCTTCCATCGACGTCTTGAACTACTAAGAGGTATTTTTCCTTCAGGTTTCCCTACTAAAATGTTGTGTACAAGCCTGACATTGCTCGTACGCATCACATGACCACCCCACCGTATCTTACCTACTCTTACTATCTTTAATATGTTTGGGGTTGCATTCAAATCATAAGGCTCTTCCTTATTCAATTTTCTCCATTCTCATGTTTGTTCATCTCTCTTCGACACAAATATATTTTTCACCCCTTTATCATCAAAAACTCTCAATCTAATAAAATCTCTCGGTAAAGAGTGAGATTTACGCTCCAGTACATTAGAGCTTGATTAATTCATGAAATATTTTGATTTAGCCACGAGAAATTTCAATTGATAAATTTAATAATGTTAAATATTTTGAAGCTATTCATATAACTAAATATTAGCAAATTGTGACGAAAGAGAATATATTTATTGAGAAAAATGCATAAAAATATAAGATAAGCTTATATATATTTATAGGTGACCTGGTAGTCTAGGGGGTAAGGTGTCAGAATGCTGTGCTGGGGGTTCGGGATTCAATCCTCGATCCCAGCACAGACTTATTTGATTGACAAACCCTTACTTCACCTCTGACAATACGTGTATTAATCACAACTTGTGAATGTGTGGAATGCCAGTCCTCCACCGTGGTTTGGATCCCATGTTAAAATCTAGGTCCTCCATTTCATCTCACAATAACACTACCATTACACATTAGCTTAAGTGCTTATAATCCAAACGAGCAGTAAGACGCGGTGCTAATAATAATAATAATAATAATAGTAATAATAATAATAATAAACTAATGTTGCGTGTCTGGGCTACAATAATCGCAACTCAGTAGTGAAAGGGCTAGCCAATACTAATTTACCGTTCCGTCTGAATGTACTAATCCTTTCCGTGGAGGCTCTTTCCATGTCCTGATGAGACGATATTATGGTGATAGTGAATGTGTGGGTGTGTAACCAGTGGAAACACTTAAGCCTAACTAACCAAACCCTACTGACTGTTGGGGTGACTCCTATTAAGGGAAAGGAACCTAATGTACCAGCCGGCAATCGAACCCAAGACCCCTATGCTCGTGGTAAGATGCTTTGACCACTACACTACGGGTTAGGCGGTATTTAAGGGGTATACATACGTTTTATTTATCTATTATAACAGCACTCAACCTATAAATGATCTTATTATAGGACAATATGCCTAGTACTACACATCTATGCCTAGCACCTACATAATTAAAGATGGGACAAAGGTAAAAAGCCCATTCCCTAATTCATGAGCACCTCCCGGAAAATAACCGGAGTCCCCCCAGATGTGTGGCTGACTTCCTAACTCTTCATACCTTTTAATTATTGTGATATTTTTTTTACATAGCCTTACCTTAAGATAAGTACTGAGACCAAACAAATAGTTAGCCGAAATGGTGGTCGCACGTTTAAGACGACAAGCTCACAACATATTGGATTTAATGGGCCTATGCTTTAATCTAGGCCGGATAATCTGAGAGGTGATTTACTAAATGAGATTTATCACTGTGATATTCCTATTTACTCTCAACGCTAATGCTGGCGCATTTACTAAACACTACCCTCCCAGCTTCCTGCCCTTAGACTAAGTCATTAATAACCTAGTGTTGGTTGGCTTATAGCTAAACAAGCCTTTTCTTTTATTTATTTTTGATCAAATATCTGCTTAATTTTGGTACATTTACGGGAGTCCTACTTGAGCTATTTTAAATAATTTATTAAGGCCTTCGTTTAGGCTTATAACTGGTTATAGCTTGTAAAATTTGACTTAGGAGCATGGTTTAGGGCGCACAAGACACGCAATTTTTATTTAATTAAAATATTTTGTTTACTATCTCTTTTATTATTTTGTTACTAGAAGGAGTTTATTGTAAAATTTGTCCTCATAAAAATAAAAGTTAAGCTCGGAATTAATACTATACTTGTCAGTGACCTGGCGGTCTAGGGGTAAGATGTCAGACTTCTGTACTGGCGGCCGGGGTTCAATCCTTGGTTCCGGCACAGATTTATCTGATTACCAAACCCTTCCTTCACCTCTGACAAGACAGCTTGTGATTGTGGGGAATGCCAGGCCTCCACCGTGGTTCGGATTCCACGTTAAACTTTAGGTCCTCCATTTCATCTCACAATCACCCGACCATTACACATTAGCGTAAGTGCGTATAACCCGAATGGGAAGTAAGACGCGGTGCTAATAATGATAATAATACACTTCTTATTTTGCATATATGAGATGTATATTTGTTGCACCTAATGTCCCTACATGGTTTATTCTAGAAACCGCCATGGGGATCAAGATCAACGCTCAAGATGGCGGCAGTGCGGACTTTGTAGAGGCTACTAGAGGGTAAGTCAACTCATACTCGGTCGAGGTGGGGATACAGGGTACGTAAAAAAAGGTAAGTGTTTTTGCAGTTTGTATATTCAATTTTTTTTTATCAATACTAATAAAATATTTCTCAAGTAGAAACAAAACCTTTAATTTTCTCCATATGTTGATATTAACAGTTGTTGAATATGTGTAAAAGGTGTCCCAGACAAAATTTTCCTCATCGTTTAAAAAGTTTGTCATCTAATGCTGCTATGCTCATGACATATATTCAAGAGCTGTTGATATCACCATGTGAAGAAAATTAAACTAAAAGTTGTTACTAGAGCAATATTTTCTTTATCTTGTCCAAATAAAGTTTTGCTAAAAAGATATAACATACTGGCTTTTTGTCGAGTTCCCTGGATCCCGACCGTAAACACTCTAAAGTAGATTGAATAAATAATTATTTTTACCAAAGCATGTAGCCTGCACTTCTAAAATATAGAATTATTGAGGAGTGGAGGCCAAATAAAGATAGTTCTAACCTTCATAGATTTACAGTAGATAGGACATTTTCACTATTTTAAACGTCTATAAAATCCGGAAAACTGGCTATAAAAAACAAATAAAATATTTGTCGCTATTAGCTATCCCCAAGTTCTTGACTAACAACCCTAAAATCACTAGCGTAATTATTCGATAAGCGTATAACCCGAATGGGTAATAAGACACGGTGCTAATAAAAGTATTTAAATAGGGGGAAGGGGGGTCGTGATATTGCGACGCGATATTAAAAAAAATTGTGACAAAATTGTGACAATGTGTGACAAGGGGGAGGACAGAGTATAAAAAGACTCAAAATTATCTTGACGTAGTTTATTGACAGCCCCTACTGAGGTTCCCCCTCTGCCCATTTCAAACAGGGCATTACAATTCCTGAAAATTGCTGTTATCGCTACGCTGATTATTCATATGCATTTACCCTGCTCATAGTGTTATATAATACCTTCATATAGGCAAGTTTGAAGGGCTTGTCCCAATAATTTAAAGGGCTATTGTTAAAGAAGTTAACGCTTTTTGAGCCTCTGAGTACTGATCGAATATTAATTCATCAGATCTTGAGGTGCATCAGTTTGCATGTAATATCCAGACTCTGATGTTTCATTTTTTTTATTCTGGAGTAGTCGGTGATGTAGAGCGGTGGGATAAAATATTTCTCTGGCAACACAAGTTTCCTGTCCCATACAAAGTTGTTCTTGATACACACACACACCCCTAGATTCGTTGTAAAGGGCCGGGACAATTCATGAAACAACTATTTATTTTGAAAACAGGATTCAAAATTACACCGGTTTAGCGTAGAGCAATTTTTAACTCCAATGAATATCATACGAGGGAACTTTTTGGTTACTGTTGGGGAAATAGCGTTGTGATTTTCTTGTTTTCGTGTTGCACCACGGGAAGCAGTGGAGGAGCAGCTCAACCTTGCACCAGCTATTAAGTTATTTGAACTTACATGCTATGTGGGCTCAAGGAACCAGCAATAGTGCAAAGGTAGCAAGATAAAGAATTAGAAAAGGTTATCACCAAGGATATTTATCTGACCTACACTCAAATATAACAAGCACAAGTACCAAGACCTAGTTACCTTAACTTTCAGTAAAATAGGGTATATGACTATTGACGTTGAGGGAATTAGGATTTTGCTTAATATAAATCCAAAGAATGACATGGATTTAACATTGACTCGAGGGACGTTTTATTATCAAAGTATTGAATAAGACTCAAAGGTAAACAATGCCATTTTAAGTGATCACAGACAATGCGCAATAGTAGATAAATTCAATAATACTCGTCAGGAAGCAATATAATATGTACTTAAGTATACAAAGAAATATTTTAAATGAAAGCGATCAAGTGCAAATAAGATTATATGTAAGGAAGCACTATATCACCTACACGTTTGGCTCGAACCGCTCAAAAGATAACTATTATCACATAATATTAAACTTGCCTTTAAAGTCTACACGTATCAAATGGCCGTTTTTATAAAACATGACATTTTTAATACAAGCATAGTACTGCTCTTAATTGTACAGCTGAATCTAATGTTGATTAGAAACATGACTATTATCGTCTAACAACCCATGAGGCGGGGGAAGCTTGGATACGAAAATAATTGTTTACTTTATACACTATCTGCAAAGTCAACAATTATTATTATTAGCACCACGTCTTACTACCCGTTCGGACTATACGCACAAGTCTACAACTAAATCCTAGTAAAATTGAGTTATCCAATGCATTTCCCAATAACTTTAAACATGAAGATATGATATGAAACATCGTTAGTTACGCTTTGATATGCTTCAACTGTAAGTATATACCAAAAGAATTAAAGTGCAAAATAGCATACAAAAGTAAATTTAAATAATTTTAAATTGTTAACAAACCATCCGAGCTCGGACCAAAAAGGTTTGAGACCTAAAGATTTCAATTTCAATTTTAAAAAATGTCCTAATTTCAATAAAAACTAAATTCGGTAAAGAGTTTAAAAAATGTCTAAATATAATTATATTTAAGCCCTACATAATTTTGAATAAATTTAGACGATGCCTAGTTTTCAAATAAAAAAACTCATAGGACAAAATTTCCTCAAAATAACAATCACATGTTGGTAAGTCCCTAATTCCTATCAGCGCCAAAGAGTGAAGTTCCATTCTGGGTACTAGCTTATATTTGAATTTTATCAGCGGGTAAAAATGGAATGGAGTTATCACATGACCAATGAAGTCATCAACAAGTCAGAAATTGGCATCTCATCGACGCCTGCGTACAACGTCATGAGGATGGCCATGGGTGGTAGGAAAACACACGTGATAGGACAACCCGCTCCTTCCCCCAAGTTTTAGCGCCTGCGCAGCGTCTTGAACTCGGGGATAGCGTACTAGTGAACAGGGGTCACATGGCACTTCCTGACTTCATTCTTGTTTTTTGCCAAACTTGAACGATAAGCAGTGTTCAGTGTTAACGAGCGCGGAGTGTCCGTGATTAGGCGCTGACTTCCCGGTAAAATGGGGTAAGCGTGTATTAGCTCTTTTAAAGGGTGGAGGTTGATGGCTATGCTAGGGTGTAGCCACGGTACAGTGTGGTCAATATTCCCTTAAATTAAAGAAACATTTTGTAACGTCGGTTAGTTGATGTTGCCAGTAGCTCCTTCTTAGTCCAGCACATCACCTTCCGAGAGGATTGAATGTGAGGAGATCTGACAACAGTTAACCGAGATGGAGAGCCAAGATAAAGCTTTTCTCAAAAATACTTGCAGTTTCCTCAGATTTGATATTCAGTGCACTAAATATAGCCATATTAACCCTTCAACAATAAAAAATTTCTAAGCTTTCTAATTAAGAATACGTAAGAAAATTAACTTCTAATGACTCAGCATCATCTTAATAATTATTCTAGATATTATTAATTAATAACAATTACAATTAACCAGCGAATTCCTTGTACAATAGATACATTTTCCTGTAAAGTACTGTAAATTGTCAAGGTAACAAGATTTATGAGCCAAGGCCACAGACAAATAATATACCCAGACACTCAACCTCCAGGTTAAAATGGTTGCGCTCCTTTTGGTAGCTTGAGTCCTCCACCACTAGGATCACTGTGGTTAGACCTAACATCACCCAGCAGTGACACTAGCGAAGACCAAGTGTTGAAGGACTCAAGCTGGCAAAAAGAGCGCAGTGAAACCCCCGTAAGGTTGAGAGTCTGTTTCTATTAATTGTCTGTGGCCGAGGCTGAATGACGATGAGCAAAAAACTATCAAGACGCTTTTGATCATTTTTAGATTCAAGCTAGACAGCTATATATATATATAATTAAATATTCACACACATATATCATTAGTTTATGTTGCACACGACATATCACTTGTTTTTATTATTACATTCCAGAATGGCTGATGTCGTAGTAAAGCGATCTTTTCAACCTTGGCTTCACTCAAATATAATCTTCTGGTTGTCTGCCACTGGTAGACTTCAAAGAAAGTCTCTGGCTGTTTTGCATGGAATGTCCGATAAGGTAGTGCTTCATGACCACTTTCACATTTCTATTAGACTATAGAATAAACATAGTTGGAATAAGTTTACCAGATTAATTACACTACAGTGTAACCTGACTAATTAGAACTTCCGTAATTCAAAATCGTTTTAATTAGAATTTTTCACTTGGTCCCATGAATTTTGTATTAAAACAATAATAAAAAATCGTGGATAGTTCGAATTCTGTTTTGGTTAATTCAAACTATTTATAAGTTGTAATGTTCTGTGCAGTATTTTTTTCCTACTTCTAGTTGCAGTGCCATGTTGTTCTATTTTTGGAAAAACAGGGGAGGTGACGTTAGAATGCGGTCAGTACTCTTCTTCACGCATTTGTTTACACGTACAGTTCTGTACTCCGTTAGTTAAGTTCGAGCCTCTCGAGTGGTTACTTGCGCTGGTTTTTAGTTACTAAGTTGTAGCGATATTCTTGTGACGTCTGAGTTTATTTTGTTTTTTGGTTTAGTTTTAGTTTTGTTTAGTACATACTGTACAGCAGTGTTTGTGTGTGTGTATCGTGATGTCACTGTCCAAGCCACATTACTATAAATGATTAATTTTGGCCAAAAAAGTAGCGGTGATAGAGGAAGTGGAAAAGAGACTTAAAAAGAAATCATAAATTTCAAAAGGACTTCGGAATTTTCCCTAACACACTTTCAACATTTTTGAAAAACAAACAAAAAATTCATCCAGGTTGAGAGTGGATCATCTGGCGATGAAGCGGACAATTCTTCAGTAATTCACGAAGGGCCTATCCCGAGTGCGCCAGAAGCCTTGGACTATACCTAAAAACTTAGGCGTTTTTTGAAAGTCGCAACAATGTAAGTGATTCAATTTCTGACCAATAAATCAGTTAGAATGATACACTATTACCGAGAGAATTAAATAAGGAAAACAGATTAAAATCTCGGACTTCTTAAAGAAATTGGTAACAGCTTATTTCCAAATACGTTAAATAAAGGTTTTGAGCTTGGTTGCAAACTTAACTGTGTTTATTTTCAATTCTTTTAAGAAGCTTATTTAATTCGAATTCTTTTCCTGGTGACTTCAAGTTTGAATTATCCAGGTTCCACTGTAATATGTTTCTTTATTTCAAATTTAGCTAAACACTTTCAAACCAAGGACTATCTCAAAATACACCTTAAAAACTTATTCAATCTGAGAATGTTTAAACAATACACACCCAATTTAAACCTCATTTGGTAAGTCCTAATTGTGTATTAAGACTAAGTCATACCTGATATTACACAATTTTAATTAATTATCTGCGTATAACCCGAACGGGTAGTAAGACGCGGTGCTAATAATAATAATAATAATAATAATAATAATTAATTATCATTTTTTCAAACTCTAAACACCAACAAAGTTAATGAGTGGATTGTGACATACCCATAGATATTAGGAAGGATATTAGGTAACATTTCAAAGTTTCACATCGGTGGGCTTGTGGACTAAATGTTGGACTCCTGCAGTCTGATTTACTGCTGACATTAAGATCAGAGATCGAATCCTGGCGGGAACTACTTGGGGTAAATTTTACTAAACGTTTTCGCACTCTCCCTCCATGCAAAAGTGGGCAAATTCATATAAATTCTACCTTACTTATACTGACTTTATCAGCGTAATTAAATGCGTGTACAGGGTGTATAAATATATGTAGGAATTAATTGGGTTGTGGATATCAGGCCTCAAAACAACATATACAATCCTAATGAACGTGTGGCATATGTTCGATGATTCCCGAGATAAGGCTTTACGAGATTCTGATGTAGACGTTAATAGCCCTACTTGATACAGATCTGTTCTTGTAGATGCATCCCTGCCTGTGTACCAGCAGTGATACTTCACTTACAATAGGTACAGCAGGGGTAAATCGATTAGAGCTATTAACATTTCTAGCAGAATCTTGGAAGGCCTCATCTCGGGAACCATTGAAAAGGTCGTATACACTTTTTGTTTTGTTTTGAAGTCTTCTATCCACACCCCAGTTATTTCCCACATAGATCGATACACCCTGTATTTCGGACGGATGGGAAGACACGGTGAAAAGAGAAATAAAAAACATTTAAAAGAAAAAAAACAATTTTATTATCTTGTCTGGAACACGATACACGAGGATTTTATATTTCTTGAAATTAATTAAAATATCCTTTGGAATAGAAATTCTCATATTCACCTCAAGAGCAGTGGTTCTGTTTTAAGATGGGCTCTTTAGAGGAGCATATTTCCGCAGGTGAGCTTCATGTTCATATTCAATACTAGGGGTATCATAGAAAATGGACACGCATAATTATTATAATACAATACTGATAGTAATATAAAGTTTGGATATCAAATTCTTTAATATAAAACTATTTATCATATACATTTAGATTAGCCATATTATCTAAAGCGTATAACCCGAGTGGGTAGTAAGACACGGTACTAAATAAATAAATAAAATATCAGATATAAATTAAACCACGTATTTGTTTTTAAAGTTTTTTTTACATATAGTTAACAAAATTATTATAGGTTGATTTTAAGAAAATATTGTTTATAAAAAAAATATTCAAAAGCTAACTAAAACTGAACCTTATCGTTGAAACGTGCTCTTGGAAAAATAAATAAGTTTCTTTTGAAATGTTTGAATTGGGATGATTTATCATCTAAAATTAATATTAAATAGTGGTTGAAAATATTGTATTGTAAAATTCAATGCAGTGCAATTATATCATTAAAGGTAATCAAGTCAAAAAAGGCTGAGTTCATTGAGGCGAAAAAATCCGAAAAGAAAAACGAATCTCGGGAGAAACAAGAAGACGATTTTGGTGAGTCTTGTTTTATATTTGCATTTATAAATGAGGACTTTTCAAAGGCACAAATTACACTAAATATTTAGATTCTTCTTCCCCATTCTTACAGATGTACACTATAGCTTAATTTTAGGCTTTATATCCCCGTAATCATCTACTAAAATCAGAATGGTTTAATTTTTATTGTCCATATAATTCAAAAATTCTGACCTCAAAATTTTTATAATTTACAAAAACAAACACTTAAATTACTTTCTTTATATTCTAAACTTAAGAATTAAGTTAAAAGATTACGCTTGGTTTATCCCTGATGGATGGCTATAATCATTTTAAAATCACAATACTATCAAAATTATGTCAACAACTATAAACGCAACATTATTAATTTTATTTTTAGCAAAAATGGAATTGTGTGCCTATTATTTATATTTTCAAGTGAATATGAAAAATCAAAGTTTTCGAGTAAAAGTAAAATATTTTACTATACACATATACAAATTGTTTTCCCAAAACATTGAAAATATCATTGCTCATTTAAACTTCATACATATTACATATACCATAATGTGTTGAATTCTTTGATGTTATAATTTAGGATCATTTTGAAACCAGGAGTTTTCAAAGATAAAATAAAGTCGATTATTTGTTTACTTCTGTTCCACCATCTACACTAAACAATCAATGAATTTTAAAAAAACAAGAACTTTAACCATTTACGTACAAAACTAAATATATTTAATTTTATACAATTTATTTAAAACTTGATTCGTACTTAGTCATTTCTATATTCTATTATTTTCATCCGATTTTATATTAAAAAGACTTAGAATTTATTAAATGCCAACTACTATTTAAATAATAACTCCATGGCGTCAACTCGTAAGCGAGCTCTAGGCCTAATTTCCTAAGCGGCCACCGTACGTTGGAAAACATAGTACCAACCTTTGAGGATATAGGGTGCCATATAGTCAGCCCAACTAACCCTCTAGCTACTAAGCTCAGTTTTCTAGAAAGGAGCCATTACTTCTTTACTATAATATCTAACTCGTCATTATTTTATCTTCACAAGGATGAATTTGACTTCGTACCAGACCCCCCCACTACAGAGAAGAATCTGGAAGAGCTGGGAATCAAACTAGGGACTTATAGATCTGTAGCTAGGAACTCAGACCAATGGACCACAGAGAGGGTCGATTAGTATTTAAATAGCTTCTAAATTTTAACACAAATAATTAAGTTAATATAATGAAACATAATTCTATTATGGACAGTACTCAAAAACTAGTATCAGTTATTACAATCCCAATAAAATTACTTAGGTTTAAAATAAAAATTGGTACGAGATAAAAATCAACGAAACCTTTAATGTTTGGTCAATGCAGAAACAAATAAACAATAAAAATAGTATTAAAAGATATCAAGCAATATTAGTATTATTGTATTTTTATAGTTCTAATATTAAAATAAAATTGTTAAAAATCACAAAAAATGTAGGTAAAAACAAAATATTTGTTTCAAAATTTGGCTAAAAGTTTGATTCTGCCTGATATTAATGGAATTATTTTTAATGAAGGAGTTACAAATATGGCTCATATAACTATATATGCGTCCCCTTCATTCTTAGAGCATACATCCATTCATTGTATCATAAGTAATAACAATTTACCATACATATTAGGAGTCAAGAAACGTCGAGCTTTCTTGGACATGTTGCTTGAAACCGTTCAAGATGGCGACTTGTTGACTGACGATGAGCTTCGAGAAGAAGTGGATACATTCATGTTTGAGGTATAGTCCTGTTTTGATTATTAAATATTCTCTTGACATTTTTATAATAGTTGGTGGATTTATTTCAATACAGCTATACGTTAGGTCATTGTGTATTGACATGAAGCTTCAATAGTCACATTGACCCGTTTCGGTACTCAAATGATCCAATACATCCCTTTTTCAATAAACTGGACTTCCGATGACGGGGAAATCGGAGCTTGAAGCCCGTTCTGTTGTACTGAGGGTGCTTTCCCCCCCCAAACTTGGTTTCATTCTCTCTCCATGCAAATGTTGATACACTACCTCTAAATTTCAGCTTCTTCATCCCTGACACATTAGCGTATTTAGTTTTATCTTTTATAAATTAAGATTCTGTTTTCATTTCCCCGCAGGGACATGACACGACATCATCTGGTATCAGCTTTGCTTTATCGTCATTGGCATTGAACCAAGAGGTTCAGGTAAATAAATTGGTTAAACAATGATTTTCAATATTTTTTAGTTCTAATATATTTTTATAAGTCTTCTTGTAAGTAGTTGATCACATTAAATTTTGAATAAATATTGCAATGAACTTAGTGTATCTCGTTCTATTTGTATACATAGAAAATGTTCCAATAAAATGTATACATATCTTATTACCATCTTTTGTAACAAGTAAAGAATTACGTCATTTTGTTGATGTGTTGATTACCTTTAAGTTATACATGTTCCTAAGTAACACCCTCAGCACCAAAGTAGCGTTGACAGCGATGTACAACAGAGCTTCATACGCGCTGTATTGTTTCTAATGGAATAACAGCACAGGCATTTTCAATGTCGTGTTTCATGCCCTGCAGTGTTCTTGCTTTTGTTTTGTACACAGTGTTCTTTAGAGTAACAACGTCCAGTGGTGATAAGTTAGGAGATTGAGGTGGGTACTCTACACTTCCTCCTCGTCATATTCATCTTCCGAGGAAAGTTACATCAGAACATCTTTAACATCGGTGTGTTAAAGTTGTGTTGCACCATCCTGATGAAAGTAGCGATCTTAATCTCAAAACGGGTAATCAAGAAGCGATAGGACTTGTTAAATAGGTGAGAGTTGTGACAGGAGCTTCAAAGAAAAATGGCTTTATCATTCCTCTAGAAGAGAGACCACACTACACTAATATCACTGGTAGATTAACTGATTGTTGTTATATTACTTGTGGATTTATGGAGATCCCGCACATCGCTTTGTCGAATAAGAGTAACATCACGCTTAAAGGTGGCCTCATCAATCCAAACCATTAAATCTTGAAAATATTCCCTTTATTCACACATATGCAAATCCACTCATGAAATTGAAGTCGCCTGTCTGGATCGTCCTCATACATTGCACGGAGGTGTCTCAGAGTGTACGGCTTCTACTTGACACGCCACAAAATGCAATGAGGATTGGATTTACAAACACATCTATCGCGAAACATTGTTTTAAAGATGTACTCCTATCCGGGGATTGTGTTAGTGTCTATAACACTGCCACAACACTTTCATTGCCAGTAGACGCTCTCGGTCCTCCATCCATTGTTCACATTTTGTTCTGTTACATCAGCCTCAAACTTGTCACGCAATCTTGCAATGGTTACCCGTGTTGTTTTTGGTGTTTCAAATTCACTTTTATAACGTATTTGCACCTCACTGGCGTTCTATAGTTATCCAATAAGACTTAAAAATGTACTTACGTTACTCAAACGATAAATGCAGCTTCGCTATTTTAATGTAGACTACATTGTTGTGAAGCCAGTTGGCGGAATATACCACTAATAAATCACTGAAGGTACAAGACGTAAAGAAATGCATCCAACATTTTCGCTATCACTTTTATTTTATTCCCAATTTTATGTTTGATATTAACATTCAAAATGTGTATACATTTTATTAAGATAATCTGTATTATTTGGAATACTTAGTTTATACTGATTATTTTCAACAATAACAAGACTAGATAAATAATTATTCGAAATTTAATCTTTTATGCTATTTACCAAACATAGAGCTACAAGTGTTTTGATTGTTACATTTTAATTGAAGTTCGTTCATAATTGTTTGAAGGATAAAGCTGCGGAAGAACTGAAAACTATATTCGCTGATTCCAACAGGGACGCCACCTTTCGTGATATTCAAGAGATGAAATATCTAGAAATGGTCATCAAGGAAGCTCAGAGGCTGCTTCCAAGTGTCCCCATGTACGTAAGGAACCTCAACGAGGATGTCAAAGTTGGTACGTTTATTGACTAGTAGTTTTAATTATTTAAAATAACTCTAGTAAACATGATTTAATTCTGAAATATTGACTAAAAATATCAAAAATTGTATTTTTGTTGAGCTTTCAAACATTTAGAAAAATCTAAATATGACAAGAGACCAGTGGGAAGACAAGACGTAGATGGGATGATAGCATTAGAATTGACCTGGAAGATATAGGGTGTAAAGAGGTGGACTGTATAAAATTAGATCAGAACATGTTGTATTAATGTGGATTGGATATAATTAGCTCAAGACAGGTTTAGGGACCGTTATTTTGAAAGTAAAATGACCTATCTAATTTTTTTAAATATTAAAAAAAAAAAAAGTTCTCTGGCGAATTAAGAATGAAAACATCACCCGTGTGAATGTTTATCAAACAGAATCATCAGCGAGTATACAGCGAACTATTACACTTAGTAAATAATGATTTGTATTATGACACTCCTTACATTTATTTTCAGATGGATATACTCTACCCAAAGGAGCCAACGTTACGATTGTAAATATTATCATGCACAGAGACGCTTCTCTTTTCCCGGATCCGGAGAAGTTTGATCCGGAGCGTTTTTCTCCTGAAAACTCTCAGGGTAGACACCCTTACCAGTATGTTCCTTTCAGCGCCGGACCTAGGAACTGTGTAGGTATGTATGAACTGGTATAGTAACAATATACTTTAAACAGTCATTACAGTTCTATACTTTAATCAAATAAATAAATTAGCAACTAAAACAAGTGTATGACTTAGGAAGATATTTGGTCCAAAAAGCGATGAAGATATTGGTTAGGGGAGGAGGTTACATAATGATGAGTTAAAGGTGCTACCTGGTAGATCATTGAGACGCGTTGTGGACATTTAAAAATCTCTCCTTTTTTAGTAAGATGTTTGATATTTTTTAATATAGTTTGGTGCAATTATTATTGACACGTTAGAAAATAATATGTTTTTAGCAATCTGGTAGGCAGTAATGGGGATTGAAAGGTTAATAACCTGCTAGCCAGGTATTAAGGAATATTTGAGAGTCGGTGATGGTACAACAATGGCGCCCTAAACGTTTTTTATAGGGGGTGGTTTTATCCTTTGTCTTGAAACACACAAAGGTTTTCGCCTCGTTAAAGGTATAGGACAGTTAGGCTAAGGGGTTTCAAGTTGGATCACGAGGACAAATGGAAGTGTTTTCCTGATATTTAAAAAATGTCAGTTGAGTTGAGTTAAGTTGTTTAAGAGACTTGTGACTCTTGTCTCGCCGGGCTTAGGCCAAGGAGGCTCCTAGGTCAACTCTGGGTTGACATGTTTTTGTAAATCATTTATCAACACCTTGTGTTAGCCGCTCGGCTAGTCACCACGGATATTACTACTATAATAAAAAATCAGGAGTGATAGTTAATAGTAGTTATATTACATCCCGTATAAATCAATTAATATTGTGAACTTATCCTAAATCGATTGAAGGCCACTCTTACACTATCCAATACGCGTGACGTATATCAATGGAAATAATAGAATCTAATTAATATAATGGATCATAATTTAAACATGTGAAGTTTTAATTTGTGAACCAACAACGCCACCACTAAACGATCATCACTACAAAACTATAGTTTGAAAAAAAATAAAAATAAATTTCGTGTCGACCTCATTTCATTGGCGAAGCCATTACGGCCATATACAGGCTGGCCACGATAGCGAGTGCAAGCTGGTGTCCGTTTATGCACGTATCAAGTTTTCAACAAAATTCAGGTGATAATTATCAGCAGGTTTCTGACTAATTAAAAAGTTTAAGTTTCAACATAAATTTAAAAAAATATATATTCAACGACGTCTTACGCGAAAATTTGTACTTTCGAGATTAAATAAAATATTAGAAATCTAGATCTAGCCTTCCTATATCAAATAAAATCGTGTTTTGATAGGGTCACAAAAGACAGTTCTAGGAAAATGTGGGATTGTTTTAATGAGTTTTAGTTATGTTATAACACTTTTTTTTAACATTTTAAATAAAAATTAACTTTTAAAATGGTCAAAATTTCGTGTATATGTTGATGAAAGCAATACAATAAAAGATTAAACCACTTTTTTAATAATCCTGAATTTAAAAACGTCTGAAACCCTCCTAAGTTTTCTGCCATGTATCAAGCACCCTTAAATACCAACTAAATTTGGTGGACACATGATATAAATCCTCAGTCTCGCAATAGAAGATACTGCTTATGACAGAAAGATCGGGGTTTGAATCCTGGTTGGGTGTACTAAGGGTGGTTTTAGTAAATGGTTTTCCTCCCTCCTTCCAAGTAAACTCGGATACACATCCTCTTAATTCAACCTTCTTCATCCCCAACATATTATCTTTATTAGTATACATGCGTAAAGCCCGTACGGGTAGTAAGACACGCGGTGCTAAACATAACTAGCTGAAGATAGGAATAGGGTGTGTTTTGGTTGATTGGATATAACTAGCTCAAGATAGGAATAAGGTGTGTTTTGGTGGATTGGTTGTAATTAGATCTAGATAGGAATAGGGTGTGTTTTGGTTGATTGGATATAACTAGCTCAAGATAGGAATAGGGCGTGTTTTGGTTGATTGGATATAACTAGCTCAAGATAGGAATAGGGTGTGTTTGGTTGATTGGATATAACTAGCTCAAGATAGGAATAGGGTGGGTTTTGGTTGATTGGATATAACTAGCTCAAGATAGGAATAGGGTGTGTTTTGGTGGATTGGATATAATTAGATCATGATAGGATTAGGGTGTGTTTTGGTTGATTGGATATAACTAGCTCAAGATAGGAATAGGGTGTGTTTTGGTGGATTGGATATAATTAGATCAAGATAGGAATAGGGTGTGTTTTGGTTGATTGGATATAACTAGCTCAAGATAGGAATAGGGTGTGTTTTGGTGGATTGGATATAATTAGATCAAGATAGGAATAGAGTGTATTTAGGCGGATTTGATATAATTAGATCAAGATAGGAATAAGGTGTATTTAGGCGGATTGTATATAATTATGTAAAGATAGGAATATGGTGTATTTAGGTGGATTGGGTATAATTAGATCAAGATAGGAATAGGGTGTGTTTTGGTGGATTGGATATAATTAGATCAAGATAGGAATAAGGTGTATTTAAGCGGATTGTATATAATTATATAAAGATAGGAATATGGTGTATTTAGGTGGATTGGGTATAATTAAATTAAGATAGGAATAGGGTGTGTTTTGGTGGATTGGATATAATTAGATCAAGATAGGAATAGGGTGTATTTAGGTGGATCGGATATAATTAAATCAAGATAGGAATAGGGTGAGTTTTGGTGGATTGGATATAATTAAATCAAGATAGGAATAGGGTGTATTTAGGTGGATTGGATATAATTAGATCAAGATATGAATGGAGTATATTTAGGTGGATTGGAATTAATTAGATCAAGATAGGAATGTAGTATATTTAGGTGGATTGGATATAATTAAATCAAGATAGGAATAGGGTGTATGAACTTTAATTCGACCACATCGCACATACACTGGCAAACTAAAATTAACGAGACTTGCACCTTTGCCCGTCTTCTCAACGGTACAAGTTGGACAAATAATATAATAGGCCTACTTAAATATATAATTAAATGGCAATCATAACACCTTCATGCCACAATTGGTTAGCACGTTCAGCTGTTAACCGAAATGTTGGTCTTTTGAGCCCACCCGATGGCGGTTATATTTTATCCTTCATTAAGTGCAAACAGCTGTTAAATGTTTAAATATAGCGTTATTCCATTAATCAAACTGTACTCAAACGTTGATTTTGCCAACATTAAAACATCAATTTTGGGAATCATGGCTATTCCATGACGCTTCTACTGGAATGTAAGTCATTTTCATTTTTTATTTTGGCACCATGTTTTAAAACTCGTTTGTGTTATACGTATATGAACTAATTTATGAATATAAATTGTTGTATTGGAAAAAGCTTGAGTTTATAGTAAATGTACACAGATTTCCGCTGAGGGAGAGTAGAAAATTTCTGATGCCTGGATAAAGATCAACTTTATATTTTTGTAATGTAACGTTCACTAAACGTTTACGTAACTTAAAATAACGCTGTGTGTTTACAGGCTCCACATCGTAACGTAAACCGTGGTTAAAACACAGAAAATTAATATGGACAGTTTGTAACCTAAGTGCAACTCAAGCTGTTAGTGTTGATTAGGCTGCATTAGGCTGACTGGATGTGCAAAATAAGATGTAACACGAGAATCCAACGTTTAAGATTTCGTGAGACGCGGAAAAATTTGTATCTAAGAATTCGTTTGCATACCATAAACAAATAAAATAAGTATTTATGGCCCTATTGACTCGACTCATATAAAACACGTGCTAGCTTTATTTAACGTTCGCGTAGCTTGAGCGTTCTACTCCACACATTTATTAGCCTATACAATTAACTTTATCATTTTTATTGATGTTTTACAACAACCGTTCTACAACGTTCATACATATCTGAACTTAATTCATGCATCAGTTCAAAATCATGGAAGCTACCCAGTAATGTTTGGTTTTGAATATTTATGAGCTGTTAATTTCAAAAATGATACTATTTTTTTCTTTCAAAAGTTGCAGGCACAGCCCTATAATGTATATTAAACCAATAGTTTCCATACTATGAGGTATAAGGAAGCTTTTTCTCTCTGAAATTATTTTATAGTTGGAATACAAAAATGTTTACTGTCATTATTCTCTCCCCACTCTTCAGGCATTTTGCCTATTTTAAGATGTCGGACAGGAACGTCGAAAATAGTCAAACCTGGAGTTTTACTGAATGTTATTATAAACTACAGTACATGATGTAATATTATCAGTCATCATTTTATAGGTTTCAACAGTCGTTAGGTAATGGCATTCAATTTTTATCAACAGTTCCTCTTATTTGTTTACAAAGGTGATCTAACTCTACCTCTAACTGGGACCAGGACATAATCAAGGATCATATTCCAGTNCCACTCTCTACCTCTCAGCTCCCACTGCTCTAGTTTTATTCCTTCATATAGCTTATACATATTTCCTCCTTTCAACGGTTTTGATGAGTTAATACTTTTTTTAATCCATTACTGTTTCCAGCCTATGGCCTGGGTCAGTTTTTTTTCCAAGCTCACAGACAAATAATATACCCAGACACTCAACCTCCAGGTAAAATGGTTGCGCTCCGTTTGTCAGCTTGAGTCCTCCTCCACTAGGATCGCTGCTGTTAGTCCTATCATCACCCAGCAGTGACACTAGCGAAGCCCAGTGTTGCAGGAGAGTCTGTTTCTTACTTGTCTGTGGCCAAGCCATATATTTTCCACTACCGGCTTGTTGGGCCTGTCATAGCTTCATCTGCCTTTTAAATTTATCTTAAGACTAGGACACGCACACAACATTTAATTCCCGGTCGTTAATTTATTAATGTGAAAAGGTAAACCCATATTTAAACCGATGATAAATTTCTGAGCATGCCGGGAATCGAATCCAAGACCCTTAGCTATGTAGGCAAACAAGATACCGACTGAGCTAAGTGAATACTACTGATGTATAACTATATACAAGTTAAGCTGAATATAATAACAAATATATATTATTATGGACTGTTTGTGTTTGGCTGATTCAGGCTTTCAACACAAAGAGGGATCACTTGTCTCTTAAGTAACATTAATATGAACTAAATTTTACTAGACAATGAGGTAATGTTTATTCCAGGTCAAAAATTCGCCATGCTTGAAATGAAGACAGAGGTTTCCAAAGTGCTGAGGAGCTACAAGCTTCTACCAGGGAGTACGACCAACAAGATGGAGGAACTCGTCAGCGAACTGGTGCTGAAGAACGAGAATGGGATAAGAATAAGAATTGTACCAAGGGTGTAAATTAGGCACGTTAAACGGAATAGTTTTTATTTTGTGATCAATGGCGTACGCAGGACTGTGATGTGTGTGTGTTTGGGGGGGGGGGAGG
>CABFVX010000203.1:39888-74947 GCA_902151425.1 Timema shepardi | reverse complement strand
AGCGGGTAGGGTGAATGGCGTGCTATAAGCCAAATAGGACTTTAATTTTCAAATATAAATATATAAAGAGATTTTATGGGAAAGATAAATGTGGCCCCAAAACTACAAAAAAGTGTCTCTTTCAAATCTGAGTGTCCGTACCTGGGATGTAGCCGAAACGGTTTTATGTATTTTGTTCAAACTTGATATTTTGATATGTTATGGTCATTTATTGAAACCAAATCGTTATTTTGATTCTAAACTTAAACGTTAAGTGTAGTTTACTGAAGATTGATCTTGGAAAATCAGAAAAATTTAAATAAAAGGATCTGATGATTTTGCTTAAAATAGAATTATTGTGAATGTTTTACATGGTAGGTAATACTGTGTACTTGTTTATTTTAGAAACATGTATTTAAAAGTAGTCTTACGCACGACTTATTTTGAAAAGCTTTTTTTAATATAAACTATTTTATAAATTTTTTTTCCTACACTGTCATAACTTTTTAGGACAGCTTTACTTTAAACGTTGGCTATTTTAGGAAAATTTTAACATAATTAGCAAAAAAATAATATAATTCTAACTTAGGTGAACATGTAATTTCTATAATTATTTTTGTAGACCAATATTAATGCGTTGTGGTGAAAAAAAGAAATTACTACCAAAAAGAAAACTACTTCATAGAAAGAGGAGAAAACCTACACATAAAATTTGACAAGTCAAAGTAGTTGCGCTAATTGCTATTTAGGCACGTCATGCCGATGTAAGTTTCACTCATGGGAAGACGTGATAGCCTAATGAAGGAGAAGAGATTAAGATTGCAAATAAGATTAACTCTGATATAAATGGCCTGGAGAGAGCATAGAAAATTGCCATGATATAATATGGGTATTATGAACATCACGTGTAATCAAAATGTTGTTAATACTTAGTATTTAATGTTTTGTATAAAATAAAATATTGATTTGTTAGCAAAACGTAATCGCTCAGGAATTTTTTAATGTATTCTATTTTGTTAAAAGGGACATGTCAGTCTAGGGGTAGGGTGTCAGACTTCTGCGTTAGGGGTCCGGGGTTCAAACCCCGGTCCCGGCACAGATTTATCTGATCACTAAACCCTTCCTTCACCTCTGACAAATTGTGTGATTTCACGCTTTGTGAATTTGTGGAATGCCAGGCCCTCATCGTGATTCGGAGCCCACGTTAAACTTTAGGTGCCCTGTGCTCTCTACCCTATTTATTCTCACGCATCATCCAACCATCTGGGGATAATGTAATTCTCCTTAACGATGTCCTCACCTCGGAAATGAATATCTCCATACACAGAGCAGGGGTCAGATAAGGTCAAAAGGACAGATCTAGAGCATTAGCCCCACCCCACCCCACCCCACCCCACCCCAATATTTTGTTAAAAGTTGAAACGTCACTACTGCAAAATCATAATTGGTTTTATTTATCTAATGTTTCCCAATAGGAAATTCGAACCTTTGATCAAGGATCTTAGAATCTTTATAAAGGCCTATTTTTCAAATATATTATTATTACTATTAGAACCGCGTCTTACTACCCGTTTAGGTTACACAATTACGGTAATGTGTAATGGTAGGGTGACTGTGAGATGAAATGGAGGACCTACAATTTAACGTGAGATCCGAACTTGGCATTCCAAATCAGATATATTACAGTAGCTTATTTCAGCATTTCCGAAAGAACTGAATTAAAATATTAGCTAAGTAGTTTTACAGAGTTATCATGCTGTGCTCTAGAAATTTTAAATTACAATAACTTAATTTTAAATGGAAACATTTTATATTTAAATATTTACTTGAAATCAGTATTTTAGCTCGTATATTCTATGAATATGTTGGTTATGTTTCTTTAGTTTGTAGAGATTTTCCATAAAAATACAAACAATTCAAATGCTTATTAATTAAAAATTAAAATATTCTCCCCCGTATTTCTTAAGAAATTTTACTTAATACTTAATATTCAACTGTAAATATTTCAAGCTGTAATTTTACTATGATGTTTTGAAAGATGTATATTTTTGATAAGACACTAATTAAATAATATTAACGCGCTTATTGGCTAATTTAATGTAATTTTATAAAAGTATATTTTTAAATTGAGTCTAATTTCGAATTTCAAAGATGAGTATCGGAGCAGAAGAGGCCACATTATTCTTTTAAATATGAAATGTTTAGCTTATACCATTGTGTATTGCATATTAATATAGCATCAAATAGGCCTATTTGACGCCCTTAATACAACTTCTTGGAAACCAAAGAAAACGCCGATGGCCTTAGCATACTATTTTAGGATAGTAACTAAGAACTTTTTGTCAAATGTAAAAAATCAATAAGATCCGCAATAAAATATATTTTTAACAAATTATTATCATTGTGATCTATAGTTTTCTAAATTAAATAAAATCAATAATTTTTAAGCTATGCTTTATTTTTTAAAACTAAAAAAAAAACTAATTACGATTACATACTTTATTATTATTTTACCTAAAACTATGACACAAATGATTTATATTTCACATGGAATAATTAAATCAGTTTGTTTTTCTCGAATGCATTTAACTTAGTAGATTGAGGTTCGAATCTCAGTCGCTTGTATTGAGGGTGGTATTTAAAAAAAAATTCCTCTATCTTTATCCCTCCACGCCAATGTGGGTACACTTCCTCAAAATATAACCTTCTTAATCTCTAAACGCATAATCTGAACGGGTAGTAAGACGGGTTGCTAAAAAAAAATTACAGCTTTAAAGTAATCTTAAAGCAGTCACTCGCTATTATATTATGATTTTGGTATAAAGAACAGTAGAGGTTGGTTTCTAAAACAATTTTGGTATATTCATACATCAAGTCATTTTATCTGCAACTCTCACTTTTGATAGATATTTTCAATATTTATGAAATAGCATTAAAAATAATATTGTGAAATGTTAGCAATGCTTACCGCAAATAAATATGTTTGAATTATGTCTACTGTTCTTTCAACCAAAATCAGGGCATACCTTCCAAGGGCTATTGAGGTCAGAAAAAAAAGGCTACATAGCCAGTCTCTATGACTATTTATACAAGTGAACCAAGAGTTTTTAACCGGAAGACTCTTTATATAGACCAGCCGGTGATAATGATGCTATCTGGTGGTAAGAATGTCAAGGTGAATTGCATAAGCGGCTAGACGAGACTCAGACAATAAGTGCATCGCATTCTGGTTGCAAGTGCATCACCTTGCACTTTTATCTTCCATTCACTTTCGTCACACATCATGCATGTTTGCACTTTTCACCTCGTCTGAAATATGGACCAAAGAACCCAAGGTTGTTCAATAATAGCGGCCTTTTATTCGTATTTAAGGTACACTTTCTAAAAACACATATTATATCACGAATTAAAAATTAGTTTTCTCTAGAAATATGTGTTTATAGAATAATTCTGGAAAGAAGGAACATTTTAGAAAATTCAAACTTTTTTTTGTAGCCAAAATTGCCTTCAACATTTTTCTATTTTATGTTATCACTGCATCTCGCTACCCATTTAGATCCTACCTATATTATATTAGTTGTTTTGTTTGATTAAGGTAGAGGAAGGTATAACTTAGAGGAAATGTTACCAAATTCGCTTGGAGGAAGAGTGTGTAGCGCTTTAGGTAAATACAAACCACACCCTATATACAACTAGGTTTCAAACCCCGATATCCCCATCATTAGCAGTCCAGCCTATATCGATAGTGACGTGCTTGACCAGGAGTCGGTAAATGGTTGATATCGTGACAGTACTTAGTCGATTGTTTAAGAAAGCTACATCGTCATCAAAAGTCGAACTTTGAAACACGAAAAAATAGCGAGAACTTTCAAACAATATTTTAGTGTGATCAAAACTAGCTGGTCGGTCATAATTTGTGGTTTTATAATAAAACTAAACAGTTGAGTATAAAAATATAAATTTTATTTCTTCTGTATATTTTTTTCTATAAATATTTGAGGAAGGTTGATTTTAAGTAATTTTTACATGATGTATAATGTATATACAGAAAATAGTAAAATTAAAGTAGAGACATGATTGATGATCGCGGGACATATGATAAGATTAATATATGACACTAGGAACTCTAAAGTTCATTTACGCACTTACAAAAGAATTCCAGCCATCCATATTTCGTCACTGACAAATCACTGAAATCAGCGTATTGAAACATTAACGCCCTGGACTCCATGATCAAAAGTGTGGTCTTTTAACACTTGGCCTTGAAGACGCTATTAATAAACTAAAACTCGAATATACTGTTAAAATAATTCTATCACAATATCGACCAGCTTCAGTGATCAAATGGTCTAAGTCGTTACTCTCGTGTTAGGCCAACCTGATGATGAAGGGAAGATAGGGGTTTGAATCTTGGTCGGGTTTACTGAGGGCACCGGCCTCGGTGGTATAGTTAACTAAAGAACTAGTTTCATGTTGAGCTAGACTGCCGAGGACGGGGAAATCGATGCTCTAAACTCACTCTGGGGAGCTGGAGTGGTTTTTCCCCAACCGGTTTTCCACTCTACCTACACGCAAATGCCAGTTCACTTCCTATATATTCAACCTACCCAATTCCTAACCCATTAGCGTAATAAGTACTTGAGCGTATAAACCGAACGGGTAGTACGACGTGGTGATAAGTTGCCCCTATTATTTACTGAGGGTGGTTTATTATAAATGTTTTCCCACTCTCCTTCCATGCAAATTCTAGTAGAATATCTCTAAAATACTTCCTTCCACATCCCTACACCATTATGGTAATTATCATGATTATATTCGTAAAACGTGAACAGATAGTAATTCGTGGTGTGTATAAAAAAATTATTAAGTAGTATGCTCAAATTATCAGTCGGTTCAGAAAGCTCACGTTAACATTTTCAAATAAAATAAATGTTTGTGCTATACAAATAAGAATTAATATACAATGAATTTAAAAAATGTCTACAAATATGCGTGAAGTTCCCTAACGAAAGGGTTCCCAAACATTTTAGACCGCAGAGGCATTTGCACTAGAAAAAATACATTCTTGAGGACTCTTTATTTTTTCTACACTCATATTACCAGCAATCCATTGCAACCGTTACATTTTACAAGTATAAAATAATAAAACAAATGTAAAACATCACATATTCTGGCTACGATTTTGACATATACCCTTTAATCAGATTTGAAAAAAAAAGTACCAATCCATGCTATTGGTGATATTTAATATTGTGAGAAACAAATTAATAATATTTTGAAATTGTCCAATGTGTCCTGAGATAAATATGAAGGATCCCAAGGGCTCCGCGGAGAAGAGTTTGACAAAACGTTCTTTGTAACGTGTCCTGACGCTACCCAACTTTCCGTAAGGACTGTACTGAAATCACAGCCCCATGTCCTTGTATGGTGTTGCTGCTCAGCTGGACTATAGTGACATCACAGCACCATGTCCTTGTGTGGTGTTGCCGCCCACCTGGTCTATTGTGACATCACATCACCATGTCCTTGTATGGTGTTGCTGCCCAGCTGGACTATAGTGACATCACAGCACCATGCCCTTGTGTGGTGTTGCTGCCCACCCGGACTATAGTGACATCACAGCTCCATGTCCTTGTGTGGTGCTGTCACCCGGCTGGACTGTACTGACATCACAGCTCCATGTCCTTGTGTGGTGCTGTCACCCGGCTGGACTGTACTGACATCACAGCTCCATGTCCTTGTGTGGTGCTGTGTCCCCATCCCACACAACATGATGGGATGTGATTATTAGTTCTTTTTGTACCTGCCAGACTGAGTCCATCCTGAGTCTACTACCACCCATGGTATGTGGTTCTCGCTTAGTCAACCTCTTACATTAGGCCGTTTGGATTATTAGAATTCATATAAATGAGATTGTGTAAAATTTTTTTTGTGTGTTGTGAGGTGTATGCTTGGTGGAAGAGTGGGCGACCATATAAATATAGTAAGTACTATCCTAATCACACTTGACTGTGATTCAAACACCAACCTTGACAAAACAGATTAAACAAGAGTGACGACTCTGTCATCACAGCCGTAGGTATGTTGGATTTTAATTCAATTGTTTACCAGTGTAATTCTTAATGTCGTGTTTAACATGTTTGATTGCATCATATGTTAAAGCCATTGGGTGACTGAGTGGATGGTGATGCGATGTTTAAAAGACTTCTCACACCTAGATTGATCAAATTGAAGCGAATAGAAGTACAACAATCAGAAAAATATCATTTCAACTCTTTTAAAATGGCACCACTCAGACCTAAGCGAATTGAACTATAGCTCTTCACGTACAATATTTTATCTTATTCGACATTGTCGGTGGGCGAAGTTTTGTGTAATCGGTAATTTCCGGAAAAGTTTGAGGATCAGTGCAGATCGGGGTGTAGTGTTGTCGGTGTGTGAGGATGTCAAAACATTCTATAGCTCGTGAACAGGTGTTCAAGTTTTTGTGGTTTAATTAAATTTCAAGTGAAGCTTCAATGGATGAAGAAAATATATTTACATTAGTGCGAGCAGAAAGTGGTAAACNAAAAAAAGGTTTTCATCACACCTGACGTAGCACAATCTTCCCGTCACAGAAAATACACCCTTTTGCCTAAGACCAGTGTATTAGATTATGAGACCGCCGACCTGGTCTTAAGAAATCATAATGGTAGTAATAGGAGAGAATGAATTACATTTCAGGCAAGCCTACGTGTACGTAATAGTTTTATTAAAAAACAAACTAAAAAATCCTCTTTAAAAACAAAAAGTGTCACCCGCCTCGGTGGCGCAGTTAGCTAACGCACTGGTTTCGTCTTGAGCTAGACTGCCGAGGATGGGGAAAACGAGGTTTGAATCTCGGTCGGCTGAATTGGGGCTGGTTTTTCCTAAATGTTTTTCTACTTTCCCTCCACGCAAATTCGGGTTCGCTTCCTCTAAATTCAACCTTTCCGATTCCTAGCCCATTGGCGTAATTAGTAATTATGTGTATAATCCGAACGGGTACTAAGACACAGTGCTAAAAAAAAGTGTTGCTGGTATTATTAAAGTTATTGAAATTTTTAAAAGCAAAAAATACTTTATTTTTATTTTAAAAATTGTGTATAGTTGAAAAAACAAAGCTCTTTTTACATTATTTTAAATTACATCCATTACTATTTACGGCCTGGGATAGTTTTTTAAATTATTTTGCACTACCAGATTACGAGGCTTGTCGTAGCTTCATATGCTTTATAATCTAACTTAAGACCAGGACAAGCACAGCATCCATCATCATTGTGAAAGAGTGAACCTACATTCAACCACTAATACATTTTTAGCCATGCCTAGAACCGAATCTGGGACCCTTTGCTCAGTAGACAGACACGCTACCGACGGAGCTAAGGTTCCGGATACAGTATCAACTATTAATACTATAATTACATTAGTATTGAAAGGATATCAATTTAATTTTAACTCTGCATATCATCTACTAACCATCAACCCCGTGGTGTAGAAGTCAGTGGTCCTTGCTACGAGTCTTGGTGTTCCGGTTTAGATTTCCGACTGTTACCTCGTGTATCTTTCCCGAAAGGGGATCTAAGTCAGGTTTAAGTGTTAACTTCGCCTACCGACACTGTCGAATAAGAGAAAATATTATACATGAAGAGCTATAGTTTAAGTGTTTCCAATGGCTCCACACCCTCATACTCACCATCTTGTCATCGGGGCGTAAAAAGAGCCTCCACGGAAAGGATGTATGATTAGTACATTCGGGCGTCCCCTGGACAACGGTACATTAGTAATGGGGACCCTAATGAAGTGTCCTGAATGGCTATCCCTGGATGAAACCAGGTACACACTGCCAACCTCTCACTATGTGAGAGGGCTCACCTTCCCCCACCCCCGTATATAATATGCCTTAGAAGTGTCGACCACTCATCCAGAAGGATGGACACTGCCCGGGGTCTGCCAAAAGGAAGGCACTCTGTACAGATTTGATTTGCATGAATCACTCCGTATAAGGCAGACTGGTCTTCCAACACTTAGACATCGGGTACGTCTTGAGGGTCAAATATGGGTGCATCCGTTCCTAATGCGTAATCCAATACCTGCCTCGTGATAACTCCCCCTTCTCTCCTGGTAACTTACACAGTAGTTGATTCTCAGGACACAGAGTTCACCATTATTACATTATTATGGAGATAGAATAGTAAACCAGTGTTTTACCGGGTCAAAGTGCGAAAAGACAAGCCCAACTAACGATCTCCACACGCTTTATGAATTCATTAGTCTCAAAAGTTTACATTTGCAAAAATAGATTTGTATTGAGAGTACCAAGTTTATCTCAATTATTCTACACCTTTGATTGCAAATTGATTGAATCACGCACGTTTCCTTTTTAACCCTCGTACCCAACTCTGCTCATTAAGCTACTCACTATACTGATATCCACTATACACATTGAACTGTGGACCACAATATTTTATATTGTTGGTCAAGTAGTGCTGATAATGTTGTGTAATTACATATTCAAGATAAACTGTTTACTATCAGGTAAAAACAAAACCCAGGATCGGTGGGCACGTGTACTTAACGTCAAGATATTATAGTCAGATTTGCAAACATAAACTGTAAACTTCAGGATGCTTAAAACGGATGTCTTTGGAATGTTTTACAAAATAAATAAGAATGTTTGTACGTTTATTAAATAAAAAAGATTTGAAGGTAGTGTGCTGATTATTGACTTTTAAAAATTTGTAACTTTTTAAATATTTGCTGTAGAAAATTTGTATGTATTTTTTTAAAGTCAGCTTTTGGAATTCGGATCAAAAGGTATATCTGAAAGTGTTTCCATTAATTATCACATTTTGTTTTTGTCTTTCCGAGGAAAACTCACTAAAGATAATTTTAATATTAATTGGATTTTAAAAATATTGCTACACACTATAATAAACTAATATGAAAGAATGAACTAATGTGTTTTGCCACATATTTTACCTAAAGTTTCTTTATAAGATGATCTGGCTACATCTAGAAGCCCCTAATAGCCCAGTAAAACTTAGAAACGGACTAAATATAAAATTTAAAAATATTGTGGTAATAAAACATATCCTTTGCACAATTTTTATTTTATGCTCACACTTTTGGGTACACGGACTATTTTCCACTAAAGTGAAGGTACGGGTTCATATCTCGGCCGGGTGAACTGAGCTTCCCTTTACAAAATTACTTGCCCCTTTAGCTCCACGTGAATGTCAGTTTACTTTATCTAAATTTTCCCTTCTTCATCCTTACTTTACACTTTCCAACAATCTACGAGAGGGAGTCATGCTACCAAGGCCAAGGGATGCACCACACAACTTCCAAAGAACTCGAAGTTCACTGCGGATGTGGGAAATCATCAAGGACTGGGTGCAGACCGGACTGCTAATACAAGAAGACTGCGCAGACGTCTTTCCCTTGTTCCTCTTGGGGATGAGGAACAAGGGAATCAGAATCATACACGACTTCTCCAACTGGACGGAGTACATAAACGCCCCATACTTCAGTTTAGTGTCAGCAGGAGCAGCCCTGAGAGAAATACTAGAAGGACACTTCCTGATTAAGACAGACCTCAGAAGCGGATTTTACCATCTTCCCTTAACGCCAGACTCCAAAAGATTTGCTGGGGTATACTATGCCGGAACAAAATACTGCTTTACCCGGCTACCTATGGGAAATGCCCTAGAGCCCTACAAGCTACAGTCAATAATGAAGGAGGTCCTAGCGGCAATCGAAGACTGGCTACCGAACGTGAAAGGGATAGCATACTTGGACGATCTACTCTTTCATGCGTATGACCCAGAAACGCTGAAAGAAATACCCAAGATACTAGAGGAGGTCAGCCTGACCCTGAACTACGAAAATTTTGAGCTGACGCCAAGCAGAAGGATGTAGTACCTAGACTTCATAGTGGACACGGCAACAAGACGGCTCACGATCACGGAGGCAGCCTCACGGAAAGCACAACACCTGTGCAGGCAAGTGCCAAGAGTTTCGATCAAGAACAGGAGCAGAATTGCGGGCTACCTCAACTGGCTCGCATATAATCTACGATGGCCAGACTATTCCGTAGCCCAAGTGCACCGAGGATCAGGGGCCTGGGCCCTTCGCTTTCTTCAAAACGAGCCCTGGACCACTTGTTCCTGGAAACCAAAGGAAGGACCTGCAACAACAGTGTTTGCGGATGCCACCCCTCATACCATCGCCGGGTACGTGACACGACCACCTATATGCTGGATCGGGTTCATCATGGAACGAATGGAAATCAACCGGGCCTAAATTACGGCTGCACTCATCACCCTAGCCTGGTACCGTAGGATACATCCAAACGAGAGCGTCCGTATCGGAACGGATAATACAACAGCGCTTCATAACCTGATACCGGGCTGAGGGTGGTGCTTCACGAACCCGGAGATATGTGCCTTACACGCCAAGGGGATGCACCATCTTCGGGACACCGAGATAATGACATTCTGGATCCCCAGTGAATTGAATCCGGCTGACAGCATATCCAGGAGAGAAATTCAAGAGACAATCTGAGACACAACGACAGAGGAAGACCTGATTGTAAATATGTTTAACTATGTATAAGCTTACCTGTATTAATGTATACAAAATAAAGGAAATGTGCCTAAAAAGAAGCTCGGGTCTCTTCTCGATGTTTCGGCGAGTCCTTCGGACCATCCTCGTTTTTGTACCAGTGTATCAGCTGAGTATAAAAGTGAGGGAGACCACCGATCGGGACTTCAGTCGGAGCAGCGGGAGGAGCCCAACAAACAAGTTTATATCAAGTGGCTAAGAGTTTATTTTACAAGTATGAAAATTGACATTGTGGCACCACTGATTGGTTTTGGTCACACTAGCAACCTATTATCCGGATTTAGATGTTCTTCGTATCAGGTTGTCACGTAATATTTGCCGTTAAAGAGTTTTATAATATTTGGGCCCCAGATAGCTAATCATTTACTAAAACCAATAAGTTATGTTATAAAAATCAAATATCACATTAATTGGTTTGGTGGTATGTATTGAAACACTTTCAATTATATCATAATATAATAACCAGGATTATTATAGTAATTGAGCTAAACCCATTCCGAAATGCTGAGTGTCTATCACACCTTTGTATGTTAGATATATTTGTCAGGCTGAGTAGCTACCACAACTCTGTACTTTTAGACTTTTAAAGACATATTTTACAGTGTCTATCGCACATCTGAAAGGGTTGGAAGCAAAAGTCATGGCTTGTATCATTCCAAAATTTGTGTGACTTCACAGCAAACTACATAATTAAATATTTAACTAGAATAAATGATTCAAACACAATTTATCTAATATATTGTTTTTAATATGAGATGGGGAATTCCAATTGTTTTAATCTTATAAATGGAAACAATCTATTTATTAGCCTATCCATGTGGTTAACTTTGTGTATACGTATATGTTATTTTTGAAAATCTCTGAAAATTTATACGAATTTGCATTGGCCATTTTAAATTTACCTTAAATATCCCATTGTATTTAATAAAGGCGCCATATTTGTGTTTTTCCAGGCCAAAAATTTGCCATACTAGAGATGAAATCAACAGTATCCAAAGTACTGAGGACTTTCCGACTTCTACCAGGCAGCTCAACAAACACTATCGAGGAACTCACCACAGAGTTGGTGCTTAAGAACATTAAAGGAAAGAATAATCTCTAGGAAGTCCTAGAAAGTATAATATCCATATGAAAGAAAACGACGTTTTAAATTAAATGAAGTCAGACAGGCCTTTTTTATCTTTGAAAAGTCAACTTTATTCATTATGTTCGCTTAATTTTATCTTCATAAGAAAAGTGAGATATGTATTTTATGTCGCAATATGTAATACACATGTTTTAAATACAATTTTTTTGCAGACATACCTTTAATCATAAATAAACAATTATAGTACAGTTTTATAATGATATAGAGCTTATAAATTGGTAATACTATTAGCAAGATATGTTGTATAGTTTCTGAGAAAAGTATGTCTATAATATCATGGGGAGTACAGGAAAACGTTTCACGTCCTGATTCTCTCACTCACTGTAAAGAAATACAAGGTAGTGCCAGATGAAGAAAGACATCTGATTGGCTGAGCATGTGAGGTCACTCAGTACACAAGCCAGAGCGTTATTATATAAATATGGTTAGATAAATGGTTAGATTTTTATTTTAACTTAAATTTTAAACAAACAATGTGTTTTAACGTAAACTAAGTATGCTATGTCAGAAGTTGGTAAAAATCCTATTCACTGACACCTCATTAATCACTGTAAGTTTTGTATTAGTTGAGAAAAAGGGGATGTTGAAAACCAGTGGTGGTTCGTGTATAGGCATTGCGAAACTGCAGCACCCCCTATTTCCACTTGATATTTTAATATGAGTCCTTTTATCTTTAATTTTCTCTTTATTCTTGTAGTAAAATATATATGTATTCCTTAAGATTAATGTCATTACTTCAGTAGCCATCCGCCAGTTTATGAAAAATATACAAACATCTTTGTATGGAACTGTGCGATTCACAGTGCCAGTAACGTGGTGTTTGACTGTTGTGCGCATGCGCACATAGGAGTGGGGTAGGGAGGAAGGCGGGACTGCCAGGTAGAGAGAGCACTGTTTCTCTCGCAGTGCCGTCTCTGGCGTGATGGTGGAAGGAAGTTTTTTTTTACTCAGTGTGTGTTGTGCTTAAAACCATTTTGCATATTATTGAATGTGATAGAGTGTAGAATAGTGTAGAATTAGATTATTATTCTGCTTCCAAATACTCTATTTGATCCATTTTTTTCGGTTCTTTTATTTAACAAAAAGACTAAATGTGCTTGCAGTACTTTCAATGGAGAAAAAAATCCTCAATTGTCATCCAGAGATCAAGGAGAAAATTATTGAACTTTTTGCGCAAATTAAAACAAGAAGAATAGATCAAGCTTGAACTGTAACAATTTAAGTTAAAGTAAGTAAAAAATGTTTGTTTTATTTGTTAAGATTTTATTAAGTTCATGAATAAAATTTCTTCTTATACATGTTTTTTTCCTTTTACACAATTTTAAACAAGGGCCTAACATTTTTGGAGCAGCCGGCCCACTAATTTTAGCTACGAGCCGCCACTGTTGAAAACATAAATAATATACAGAATAATGAATGTTTGTCTGTCTTCCTATTTAAAATATAACTGTGGTGTACTGAGTCTCGTAAGCAATGACATAATCAAATTCCGCTAAGTGGTGCTTCCTTTATATTTTCTTCACATCGATTACAGTTTAACAGCACAGGCTAACGGGCCTAAATGTTCACCTACACTAATTTTTTCAACAAGCTCTGTGATATTTCATTGAAAGTGTGAAACTGTTACCCAATTGAATATTTCATTATAAACAGCATTTTTTTGTATACAATTTTTCGTTTTTTAGTAAATGTCCATGTTCCACACACATTCAATAAATTTATTAAAATTATCTCTCTGGAACAGTAATTTAAACTTCCTCTCTGGGCCTCAATATATGTTTTTGGATACTCCACCATTTTGGGGGCTCACATATAAATTTTCCTTCACAAAGTATTCTTTCACCCTTTTTGTTTAAGGACTACCTGCCTGCAAAATTTCAGCTTCCTGGGTGTTCTTGTATTTAAGATATATTCAACATAATTTCTTTGAAAAAAACCTTGGGGGGGGGAGGGGGTCCTTATAGAAATATTTGGTTACCAGGGGCTACCTGTCTGCCAAATTTCAGCTCCCTAACTCTTATGGATATCTAGAAATTTTACTTTGAATATTTTTAAATAAACCTTTTGATACTCCCATTGTAATGTTGGCCACCACGTATTCCTACAGATTTTTGGGCTAGAAGCTACATGCCTGCCAAATTTCAGCCTTCCAGCTCTTCTGGAATTTAGACATTTTCAACTTTAATTTATTAGAAGCCCCCCATTTTGGTTATCCTTATAATAGTTGTAAGCTGTCTTTGAACGACATTTACAATTTACTAGGTGACCTGGTAGTCTAGGGGTAAGGTGTGGCACTTCTGTGCTGGGGTCCGGGGTTCAATCCTCGGTACCGGCACAGATTTATCTGATTACCAAACCCTTCCTTCACCTCTGGCAAGACATCTTGTGAATGTGTGGAGTGCCAGGCCTCCACCATGGTTCGGATTCCACATTAAACTGTGGGTCCTCCATTTCATCTCACAATCACCCTTCCATTACACATTAGCGTAAGTGCGTATAACCCGAACGGTTAGTAAAACGCGGTGGTGATAATAATAATAATAACAACAACAATACAATCAAATCAAATCATTTGGTCTACTGCCTGCCAAACAAGTTATCCTTGGGATTATCTGCTGTGTTTTTATGAAACAAAATTACGTCATATAAATGTTTGTTGCTGTGATGAAGTGTTGCCAACTGTAGAACCTGGATACTACTGGTTTCATAATTCCCCTTACTATAGGCCAACAATCCTACGGTCCAATAATAATTATATCACATTGAAAGTAATACATTGGGATTTTGGATACTGGTGTAAAGAATTAATATAATCAATTGCTCATTAATTTGTTATAAAATAGATTGGTTGATAAGTGTTGATGATGTAATATCTCGCTGGGGGAAAAACAAACAATTTTAGGTTCTATTATGTTTTAGCCTAGAGAGCTGGCAACCCAGATCTGGTGTTTTTTTAATCAGTTGTTACATCTGTTTCGGTTAAAGAGGTTTAGTCAAAGTGATGCTACAAGGAAATATTAGTGAATATGTTTGAATATGTGTGAACTATAATATAAAAATAAGAGGAAATATATTGCACTTTGACAACGGCTACTCAAAGTAAGAACAAAATAAAAAATTAATAAATTAATTATATGTTTAAGGTTATTACATTATTATTTAAAGTTAGTCTAGGGCCACTGTATTCTATGTTACATATATTATATATATATATATTTATATAAACACAAGGTATATTAATTATTTATTCTGACTGATAGAGTTAAGGCTGGCGGCCGGGGTTCAATCCTCGGTCCCGGCACAGATTTATCTGATTACCAAACCCTTCCTTCACATCTGACAAGACATCTTGTGAATGTGGGGAATGCCAGGCCTCCACCGTGGTTCGGATTCCACGTTAAACTGTAGGTCCTCCATTTCATCTCACAATCACCCTACCATTACACATTAGCGTAAGTGCGTATAACCCGAACGGGAAATAAGACGTGGTTATAATAATAATAATAGAGTTAAGGAAACTATTTTAGTGGGAATACCTCTGAACAACTTAAATAGAAAATGAAAGACCATAGTGAAAATCATATTTAGTAAATCTCCTTCAAGATTAAACACTTACCTTCTCGTTAATAACGACAAAAATAAATGTATCGGACTTTTAATGCCTTAGAGTGTATCTAAGGGTATTTAAAATAAAGCCATGGATAGATATTTAGGTATAGGTTTCAAATTACTTTAGTCTTAGGATGATTTTGTTTAAGGAGATCTCTTAAAACCATTAAATAAATTTGTGTTAAAATAATGTTAATCCGCTTCGGTGACCACGTGGTCTTACGAGCTGTTGGACTAGATTACCAAATATGGGGAGATCAGTGCTCGATCCCAGTTGGGTTCACTAAGATTTTTTCCTAAATAATTTTCCACTCACCCTCCATTCAAATGTGGGTGCATTTTCTCGAAATTAAACCTTCCTAATCCCCAACCAATTGATGAAATTAGTACGTAAGCGTATATTCTTAACAGTTAGTAAGACGGAGTGGTAGATAAAACAAACATTTTTACTCTCATCGGTAGGCACACGTACTAAGGCACCAATCTAGTTTTGTCTGGTGTACAGGTTATGGGAAGGTCGGGGTTCAAACCATGTCCGTGAGTACCGAGATATTTTTCCTAAATTATCTTCCACAATTTATCCGAGAAAATGCAGGTATAAATAGTTGTTTGGCCGGTTTGATACTTTAGTCCATTCAGAAATGATTATTTATGCTAAAGTGAGGGTCCCGAGTTAAATTACTGGCAGAGCCGAAAATTTGTATCATTGGTGAAATTTGGGCTTCATATTTAACGATAGAGAATAATTAATGTTTGGGGAACTTGGTGTTTTGTGTGTGTTTTAGAATTAAGTTGGTTTGTAAGTCGTCAGCTAATTTGATAGCTAGGTTCAGAAAGTACTCTTTTTATTTTCAGCACATCTCACTACCTGTTCGTCTTATACGTGTGTATATAATAATATTTATAAAAACATGAATTAGGTTAATGTGCTAGGTATGAGTAATACTTAATTTAAAGGACGTGTACCTACATTTGCATAGAGAGGGAAGGATAAAGCAATTTAGTGAATAAACATTCTCAGTACATCCGACCGAGATTCGAATCCTAATGTACCCATCAATGGCAGAAAGTGACTAATAGGACCCTTAGAACACCGAGGAGGGTCAAAGTGATTGTTATTATTATTATTATTATTATTATTATTATTATTATTATTATTATTAGCACCGCGTCTTACTACCCGTTCGGGTTATACGCACTTACGCTAATGTGTAATGGTAGGGTGATTGTGAGATGAAATGGAGGACCTACAGTTTAACGTGGGATCCGAACCACGGTGGAGGCCTGGCATTCCCCACATTCACAAGATGTCTTGTCAGAGGTGAAGGAAGGGAAAGTGCTTGTTAAATACCCCAAATAATAATAATTGCTGGCTAGATCATAAGAAATAAAATTGGTTCCTTATACGTTGGTGAACTTAGTCATCAAAACGTGACATTGAACATTAATATATAATTGAAATGTTCAGTGATTGGATACCTTGAACAGCGCTGTGATATCTGTAATCCATGACAAGGTAAAACATATGTTTATGATCATTATTGTGTTTAGGAGTAGTAAACTAGGAAGTTATGTTTAAATGTAATGATTTATTGATGTCATGTAAAATAAATAGTATAACAGACTATGCTGAGAGAACCTACAAAACTAAACTAATTTAGAAACATTACAATAATATGTATTATTAACATAACTTTTGAATATCTGTTACACTATATAGTCAAACTATTTATTTTAAATAAAAGTTTAGTAATATTGAATTATACTAAAGAAATACATTTATTAAAATAGGCCTATAAATCAACCTCGTTGACACATTATTCTAATATACTAATTTTACTATCATAACAAATTATACGAGGCGTTTATAAAATTATTAAAGTAGTATTTATTATTTCATCTGGGTGCGCAACAAATTACAGCATTGATCTACGGTGATTTTAAATAAACATTTAGTATGTGTTTCCTATATATGTAGAAGCAGGACGATTTTCTTTTAAGTTTCAACTAACACCAAATCCTACAAAAAATTATTAAACCCAAATTTTCCTACGATATTCTATTGCTTAGAATCGGCAGCTTGGTTACTACTGAGGATGTAAAAGGTGTGAAATTGGTTTAGATCTCTTTCTCTGATTAGAAAACTAATGGTATGGAGTCAGGGTGCTGTCTATCTTAGTATTATGTTTGAATGCATCTAAGATAAATTGGGGTTCAATAAGTGTTTTGTTGTAATAATGTTTATTATATTTTACAGAACTCACGATTATTCAGGTGGGACTAAACCATGTTGCCAATTATTCTGGTCATATGCCTCAGTGGCATACTGGCATGGGCGGTCCACTCATATTTAATAATTAAAAAAATGAGTGAGCTCTCTGAGAAAATACCTGGCCCACCAACTATACCACTTTTGGGCAATGCTTTGGATGTTCGAGCATTTTCTCCAAGCGTGAGAAATAAAGGTATTCTATTTTTCACTATTTTAAATATATACTTGTGGATTCTCATAGCGACAGCCGTGGAATATCACGTTAAAATGTGTCCAAAACATTTTATTTTTAGAAGTTATATAGAGTAAGGTCTCCCTCGACGTTATTTTTAAAGGTTTATTCGTCAAAGGTTATCAAATTTCAATAGAGATTGAGCTTTTGATGTCTAATTAAAGCTAAACATATATTTGTCCTCTATACATCACGATGATAACTTTAAAATGACCTCACTCACAGCACTTTATCTAATCATATATATATAGATATACAATCATATATATATATACAATCATATATATATATATATATATATATATACTAAAGGTGGACCCGCTGCTAGCATTAATTGACGTATGACTACGTGAAAATATATATAATAATGTTTATGTCAGATAAAACCCTTTATATAAAAATTGGATTATATATACAGACATACTAGTTTTAAAATAATGAATGAAGAACGATGCCACGATAATATAACAGGTTTTGGTTAGAGACGTGGAAAATTGTATTCAGATGAATTGTAGTAGTATTTGAGTGGAGGGAGATTGGAAGAACATTTATTAAAATCCACCGTAGGATGATTTACCCTTTTATCGGCAGTCCAGTCTATTGTGAAAGTGACGCCTTAAGCTATTTGACGACTGTTGTAGATGTAGACATTTTTATTTTCCCATCATCTCTCCAGGCAAATACAGATAAATTCAACCTCTTTAGCCTTATTTATCAGTTCAAATATCCACTTCTGTTACTATAAAATTCAGCCACTGTCAGACTGTCGCGAACAAAAATGAATTAATTAATAATTATAATTATTGATACCTATAACAGAGTAATATTTTTTTTATCATTATTCACTCTTTTGAAAGGATTGGCTGAGATTAAAAAAAATCCTACATCACAAGGGTTCGTTTTGATTAGGAAGAAACATATGACAGTTAGAGAAAAAAAAAATCACTTACTAACACATCAAGCTATGTGATTTGCTGGTGTGAATTTAGAAAGATTAGGTCTATACCAATAAATAATACTAACGTATTAACATTTCATCAATGTTGATGACATAAAAAAACTGTTTATATTATCTTAAATGCTCTTCCTACTAGAATACCACTATATAAATACTGTTCTCACCATGCATCCCTTTTACTACATCGATTTGTAATTTAATGTTATGGACTTAAGCAAATACCCTTCTTAAAAAATAATAAAATTCCTTTTAATATTATTTTAAAAGGTAAGAATTTTTTAAATCACATTTTTAGTAGTAATTTTACTACGAAATAATTTATTGTTTTCTAGTTGATACTTTCTCTATCATTGATTTTTACTTTTTTTTAGTTTTGCAATACAGATAATAAATTTCGAGCTAATATGAAAACTAAGGTTCCCCTTACTATAGCAGCAAAAAAATGATTAGCTAATCCTGCCAAGCTGCTTGCTTATTTTATCTTGATTGTTCGAATTCTGCATAAACCACACTACTTACGATTTCATCCTAATGTTTTCTTCTATATAACATGTAATAAATAACACGATCTTATTATAACTTATTTTAGATATGTACTAACGTTAACACAATATTTATATAATAAACTTAGTTTATATTTGTATACTTCCAAAATTATTTCTTCAAACCATTTTAAGAAATAGCCACAATGGCTTGAATCCTGGAAGCCGAAGGTCCCGGGTTCGATTCCCGTGTCCAGGTGTCATTTTTCAATTTTCAGAATATGATATCTAAGAGGGAATATCCCCACTAAAATGCATTAACAATAGTTTCGGCTATTGTTTCATTAATATATGCAAGATCCTGTACAATTATATATATGTATATACAATTGTCGAATGGCTGCTAAATTGCCAACTACCGAGTTGTTAATGGCTGCGTTGTCTGATGGCTGTGATCTTATATAATCACATGTTTATAAGCTGACGACTTTCGCACGTCCATCTTAGACTCTGCCTTAAACTATGAGTGAAGAATGACCATGGGCACGGGACGAATCCTGGATAGCTCAGTGGTAAGAGCATTGGCGTACTAAGCCGAAGGTCCCGGGTTCGATTCCCGTGTCCAGGTGTCATTTTTCAATTTTCAGAATATGATAATACATTTAGTTTAGAAATCATTTATTGATTTTACGCTATATAACAGTGTGCGCAACTAAATGAAGTTTCTTAAAAATGAACTGATACTATATTACTACTAACGTTGATTTTTATTTGATAAAAACGGGTTTGACCAGTTCACATCAAACTCAGGAGTTATATGAGGTAAGTTCGATGTGATTCTTAAATTACGTTCTATCGTATGAAACTATAGTTATTGTGACTTATAACGGCTCTTCCATTACAGGCTTCTTTGATGCAGGCTTAAGGCTGAGGAAGCAATATGGGTCCATATTCAGGCTGTGGCTTGGTCCTCAACTCTTTATTTTACTCACTAAACCACAACATATCGAGGTAAGTGAGTGACACAAGTGAGGCAACTGATATCAGTTATTTGCGTATAAACCGAACGGGTAGTAAGACGCGGTGCTAATAATAATAATAATAATAATAATAATAATAATAATAATAATATCAGTTATTAAAAAGCTTTTTCCGCTCTTCCACATTTAAGTTTCAGATTCCAAAAGAGCTCAAGAAACTTAACTAACATATTTGTTACCAATAAAATTAGAACTTTTATATTTCAAGAGACTGCGGTCTTACATTTCTTCTCCAAGTGAATGTGGCTGCATTTATTTTACATTCAACCTCTTAGTCAAATTAAATTTGATTATTTATTATAAGTAAATAAAATCAAGCAAGTGTCAGCTAGGTTCCTCCATCCATAATTTATGGTATATTGGTATCCGGAGCCCATTCGAGTACAGGAGGTACTTTATCTTATTATTTTTTGGTGAAATATGACATTTTTTTGTGTAGGTGATTCTTTCAAGCAACAAGTTGCTGGATAAAGGAAGCAACTACCAATTTCTGGATAAGTGGTTGGGAACTGGACTTTTAACTTCCACAGGTAAGATCAAGAATTAATAATAAAATATGTTTTTGTCTGGTGCCAAGTCAGGTTCTCTCGTAGCTTGGTTTCAAACTTCAGGGTACACTAGTTCTGAGAAGACGTTTAGCTTAGCAAATAATCTTTAAGTTTATATTATAAGACAAGTTCTTCTTTTTATATAAGTGATTGCTCAGAACAGAGTTGGTTCTAAGTTAGACTAATTTGACTATTTAATTTGACCCGTTTATTTATATAAGCTGCTATATTGTTTTAACGGATGTAGGGGATGACTAAATTATTATAATTGTAAAATTTGATTTACAAAATTTTAAACTCAAGTTATTTATCAAGGTTAATTTAAAGTTCCTTTTAGTTAACTCGTAATTAATGGATGGCTGTGAGGATAAAACATGCATCTTATTATTGGTGATATTGTTGTAGCTCCTTTTACAGTAATGCCTTTAAGACCAAGTGTCTGGTATATCTATTTTAAGTTGTTAATAATTTATAAAATGTACGTTTATAAATTATCCGTTAAATGTCGTAAATAAAGAATTTATTCCACAAAAGGTGGCTTACTAAAGTATCAATTTATTTGTATTAGTGTTACAGTGTCACATATAACTACTTTCGGTTAATTTGAATCAGGGACAAAGTGGAGAAATCATCGCAGAATCATAACTCCAACATTTCACTTCAAGATCCTGGAGGATTTCTTAGAGGTTTTCAACACAAATGGCCGTAAAATGGTGGACAAGCTACGTAAAGAGGTTGGAGGTCTAGAGTTTGACATCCATTCTTACGTTACTTTGTGTACATTGGATATTATATGTGGTGAGTAGAATGATAGGTAATATGTTGGGTATTATATGTGGTGAGTAGAGTGATAGGTAATATGTTGGGTATTATAGGGTGATTAGATTGATAGGTAATATGTTGGGTATTATATTGCGAGTAGAGTGATACATAATATGTTGGGTATTATATGGTGAGTAGAGTGATAGGTAATATGTTGGGTATTATAGGGTGATTAGATTGATAGGTAATATGTTGGGTATTATATGTGGTGAGTAGAGTGATAGGTAATATGTTGGATATTATATGGTGAGTAGAGTAATAGGTAATATGTTGGATATTATATGGTGAGTAGAGTGATAGGTAATATGTTGGGTATTATAGGGTGATTAGATTGATAGGTAATATGTTGGGTATTATATGGTGAGTAGAGTGATAGGTAATATTTTGGGTATTATAGGGTGATTAGATTGATAGGTAATATGTTGGGTATTATATGGTGAGTAGAGTGATAGGTAATATTTTGGGTATTATAGGGTGATTAGATTGATAGGTAATATGTTGGGTATTATATGTGGTGAGTAGAGTGATAGGTAATATGTTGAATATTATATGGTGAGTAGAGTTATAGGTAATATGTTGGATATTATATATGGTGATCAATGAGAGATGTTAGGGTAATATACCTGTTAACGGCATTTCAGAATATTGACAGAGTGACCCCTTCTTAATCAACGAATCTCGAAGAGGGTGCTACCTACGGCCTCCTGGTGATGTCACATGACATGGATTTTATTGATAAAAATAAGTTCACACGTATTGTGCCATTAAACATTTAATTGTTCCAGTCTGTATAAACTTAAGTGTCCCTAGAGTAAATAGTTAGTCACAAGATAGTATTTTTATTTCAAAAACATATTTTTAGTAATAATGGTTTCCTTAACACGCGACTGTACACAAGCACATTTCATACTAGAGGTGTTGTGAACTACAGAGGGTGTATCAAAGCGTGCCTCCATGATTTACGGATATTGAAGATATTGATCATTCTATATAAGAAACAATGTTATTTGGGAAAACATAACCTGAAGATGTGACTTTTGTATATGACGCATTCACTTTTTTCTTAGATTTTGTTAGAATATATTATACATAATTTAGCATATTTTTATTGATGTATTTAACTTAAATTATTATTTTAGATATGAGGAAAAAAAATAAATCATAAATGGAAAATCACTCTTTCGTTTGTATTTCAGAAACCGCCATGGGAATCAGCATCAACGCACAAGATGGCGGCAGTGCGGATTTTGTCGAGGCTACCAAAGGGTAAAAAGGAAATATGAAGTATAATTTAGTGACGATTATTTTTAGTATAGAGATAAATAATAACTTTAATGATGCCCGAAAAGCCATGTGTATTTCACAATGGTCGTAAAGTCAAGATTTAAAACCAGGTATGGAGGTTATATTGTGTACCGCATGCAGGAGCACCATTAATTTGTTATTTGTCATTAAAATAATTCTGTACCTTGATTATTTTATTTTTGTCAAAGGGTCTGCGGGCCGGACGAACCCTTCCGTGGGCTGAATCTGGCCCATAGCTATATTTTGTGGACCCCTGGTATAGTGTGTCACTTTCTCAATAGACTCGGCTGCCGATGATGAAATGAAATAAAACGGGTGTTTAAATATCGGTCCGATTAAATGAGGTTGTTTTATCGTAAATGGTTTCCCATACTCCCTCAACGCAAATTAGAATATATTATATACAAAATTATACCATGCTTATTTCTAATCCAACAATTTAATATGCGAAAAGACCGAAAATGTACTTCAAATACAGTTATAATAATAATGATTATTATTATTAACACCACGTCTTACTACCCGTTCGGACTATACGCCCTTACACTAAAGTGTAATGGTAGGGTGATTGTGAGACTAAACTGAGGACCTACAGTTTAACGTGGGATCCAAACCACGTTATTCCACACATTCACAAGTTGTAATTAATACACGTCTTGTCAGAGGTGAAGTAAGGCTTTGGCAATTAGATAATTATGTGCTGGGACCAAGGATTGAACCCTGGATCCCCAGAACAAAAATACGGTAATAAAACCCATAAAACTTTGCATAATTTCCTCCAGAATCTTTCATTGATTTATGTTTCGTGTAGTTATAAATAAAAAAATTACACTATCACACAACTTAACCTAGGTAGCATGTTTAACGCTACACACCCAAATCATTTATTTATTAAATAGCAGGACGATCCAGGATATAATCAGTAAAATTATTCAGCAGAACTACCTGTGAATTAACCGTGGTCCCCTTTACTTACGTCCGACCACTATATACACTGAGCCACGCTGATCATTTCATTGCCTCCATAATTAACATACATTTTGAGACTAGAACTGATCTGATTAGGAGTATATACTTCAAGTAATGAAGGTCTTAACTGACATGACCGTGACAGCGCTTGTTTTGGACTCACATTTATTTGGATATTTCCAGGATGGCTGATATTGTTGTCAAGCGATCCTTTCGTCCTTGGTTACAGCCCAACTTGTTATTCTGGCTGTCATCTACTGGTAGATCTCAGAGAAAGTATCTTTACATTCTGCAAGGAATGACAGATAAGGTAGATAGATCTGTGTTACAAAAGTTATTATCATCATCACAGCGTATTACTTCCTGTTCATTCTATTAGCATATTAAGATAACCACTATAATGAAGTGAGGATGATGAAGGAAGCTCTATAATGGTAATCTATCCGCATTTGCGTGGAGGTAGAGTGGTAGACAGTTAAGGAAAAACCACTCTCATTAGACCCGACTGGATTTGAAACCTTGTCTCCCCTTAATCATCAAGCTAGTCTAACACAAGAGAACTGTCTTAGACCAGGGATCCCCAACCCTAAGCCCGCGGGTGCCATGGCGTTCACCAAGCCTTTTTCGTCTGCCCGCCACTTTTTGACTACAGCTGAAAAGTTCTTGACTAATAATTTTAATCTGTCATTTTTCTGACAAAAATCAAGTTTGTGCTTATCTCCAGGTATGATGTTCTCAAGAAGTTGGTGACTTAAAGCCCCCCTTTTTCCAATTCCTTCTTCTCATTTCTCTTTATTGGCCGGCTCATTTACAAAGTTTACTTTATTACTCGGAACTATCATTATACTCTCTAATACCATGCTATAATACTTCCTATTATCTTTGTAAATATATTGAAATGGGTTCACCCAGCTTTGTTGCCCGAATAAACACGGAATAAACATATATTTTTAAAATGTACATTAGCACCAAAATGGTGGTAAGTAATTAAATATTTCCTTGTGTATTTATTTTGATCTTGTTAAAATCGTAAATAAAAGAGTATTTTTTTATTTGTTGACATTGACTTTTTGGTTTGGTAAAAATTGTTTCAATTGTTTAAACTGGCTTTGGATTATCTTTGCGTGTGTACCATTTGCGTTATCTTATATGAGAATTAAAAAAATATTTTTTAAAATCTTAGACTCACACTTTTTCTTAATAATATGTATTTGTGTGTGTGTGTTATTTGCATTAAGAATTATGTTCGGCTATAAATTTAGTCGAAAAAGTGATTGATGCCCCCGCACTACCGTTAGTTTGAATGTGCTCTAAGATACTAAAAGTCTGGGGACCTCTGCCTTAGACCATTCGGCCACTGAAGCAAAAGGTGATATTAAAAAAAAAATCTTAGAATACTTCAAGCAGAAAGGTCTTAAGCTAAGTATAGGTTAATTCCAGCGGAAAGGTTAAAAATCTATCCATCTATCTCTTTATCTATCTATCTATCTATCTATCTATCTATCTATCTATCTATCTATCTATCTATCTATCTATCTATCTATCTATCTATCTATCTATCTATCTATCTATCTATCTATCTATCTATCTATCTATCTATCTATCTATCTATCTATCTATCTATCTATCTATCTATCTACCTATTTACAGAACCGACTCAAAGGTTTATGCGCTCAAGGTCCGACATAACATTTGTGCCCCAGTTATATTTGGTATAAATTAATATAAATAAACCGCTCACTCTCCGTGAAGAAAGATAATAGCGTGTCAATATACCGGGGAAAAAATAAAATTAGGGAAAATAATATAAATATAAAATAAGTAAAGACATTCCCCTCTCTCTCTTCAATCAATGTGTGCAAACATATTTTCTCTTCTTCTCTTTCTTTTAGTATACATAAAATTAAAAACATTATATATATTGTAAAAGAATAAATACAATAATATAATATGAAATATAATGTAAGCAATCTTAATTTAGAGTAGATTAATATTTTAGTGACTCTTTGTAGAAGTGTGACAGTACTTTTTGTTTCAAATTTTAAATTAATTAAACATATTCATATTGTGTTCTTATATGTCTGACAATAATTTACATAAATACATTTTACAAATTTATCTTCAAGTTATTTATTTTAAACCAAATATTTTTATAAATTATTTCCGCAAACGTTTGAAAATTTATATTCTAGTAGCTTTCAAATTTTCCATTCGCAAGAAGTATTTTATGACTTATAACTGATTCATTAAAATTTTACATTCCCACAGGTGATCAAATCCAGGAAATACGAATTTGCAGAGAATAAGAATAAGAATGAAAACAAAGAAGAAGATGAGTTTGGTGGGTTAAAAGACAATATATTTTTTTTTTAGGAAAATGCATGTGCAACAAATGATATTGGTGTCGGCAGAGGTATAGTAGGATTCTGGTCTGGTAGGAAATATATTTATAAAATACTTACTTATTCTATGGCATTTGGAACTTGAAGGTTTTTTGCCACACTTATAAAAGTACCCCACCTATCCTCCACCTTCTAATTAAAAAAACAGGGTTGGATTATTTCCTGTTTGTTCGAGTAAAATGCTCAGTTTTTATCCAAAAGTTTGGGACTGTGCCACAGACAAGGCTCAAATCCAAAGGTTCCCAAACTGTGGACTGTAAGCCGATATTTGGTGGTTTGCGAACTGTTTTTGAAATATGATATTTGTAATTAATTGAATACATAAAATTATTAAAATAATTGGAGGGAGTGATTTTCTTAAAAATTGAGTGCATAGTTTTGAAAATATTAGTCGATAGTAAATTTAAAAACCGTAGTAAATTAAGTTTTAAAATTCTCACCTCACCCTAATCTTCATTAAAGATAAATGGGTGATGAACGTTTATTCTAAGAATTTGGTCACGGTTATACAAAGTTTTGAGAAGCATTTCTCAAATGTTTTTTCAGTATGATGTTTAAATATTTTCCCAGAATTCTTTATTTTGATTGTGGTCTTAACATCCTTTCTTCGGATAGATTATGTAACACCTCCCTTCCAAAATAATTTAATTTAATCCTCCTGTAGTTTAAAATTCGTTTATAATGTTGATATCCTGAAACGGCTGCTAAGAACAAGACACGCAGCATTAGAAATATAGTACTCATTTTCCAGTTCTACCATATATTTTATATAAGCACTATACATATATGTATATATAGCAACACACGAGAATTTCGATGGACGAGAGCGCCTACCAATTTTGCCGGGAAGCATATTTTCACAAACCTTACAGGTTTTATTTTTTACGTTTCACAATAGACATAGGACCGACGACTTTACGTCCCCTCCTATGGTATTTGTACTATGGCTTTTCATCGCTCAATAATAATCCATTGGTTTCAGCTGGGTTTGAACCCACAAAGATTGGATCCTGAGGCCAGAACTTTATCCCAAGATCACTGAGGTTGACCATTACCTATCTAGTTTTAAGGAACGTGAAGGAGGAAGGAGGGGGAGGGGGAGATTTTAAAAACTAAATCTACCACATTTTTCAATTTTTCTATTAAATATTTTTTTTAAATATTCACTTAACTTTTTCTCTTTTCCTTTTTTCCTTATATTTATTAGAACCGTGTTCATGTTATACGCCTATATAATAATTACACTACTGTGTTAGGGATTAGGAAGGTTTAATGAAGAGGAGGTGTAACAGCATTTACGTGGAGAGAGAGTGTGGACAACCATTAAGGAAAAACCACTCCCAGTACACCCGACTGGGATTAAATCCCGATCTCTCTGTCTCCGGCAGTCTGGTCTAGTGTGAGTTTAGCGCTTTAGACCATGCGGCCACTGAATCATGTTGACATTTATTGAGGTTAATATTTAGTACAGATTATCTGCCATTCACAAATATTATTTAAATTCATGTTAGAAAATTATAAATCTAGCTTTCATTATTTATAGCTCAAGCTTAGTTTGTTTGAGCCACTGCCTTACTAGGCGTCTCCTCCAGATCTTCACATTATCCTGTTTTGACAGTGGTACCTTTGGTGACTGAGACTGTGGTTGTCGAGAAAAATAATAAGGCGAGTTTTCACAGTTGAGATGGTATCGATGTTTACGACCACAACGTTCTCGCGGTTACCTGGTATCGATGTTTACGACCACAACGTTCTCGTGGTTACCTGGTATCGATGTTTACGACCACAACGTTCTCGCGGTTACCTGGTATCGATGTTTACGACCACAACGTTCTCGCGGTTACCTGGTATCGATGTTTACGACCACAACGTTCTCGCGGTTACCTGGTATCGATGTTTACGACCACAACGTTCTCGCGGTTACCTGGTATCGATGTTTACGACCACAACGTTCTCGCGGTTACCTGGTATCGATGTTTACGACCACAACGTTCTCGCGGTTACCTGGTATCGATGTTTACGACCACAACGTTCTCGCGGTTACCTGGTATCGATGTTTACGACCACAACGTTCTCGCGGTTACCTGGTATCGATGTTTACGACCACAACGTTCTCGTGGTTACCTGGTATCGATGTTTACGACCACAACGTTCTCGTGGTTACCTGGTATCGATGTTTACGACCACAACGTTCTCGCGGTTACCTGGTATTGATGTTTACGACCAAAACGTTCTCGCGGCTACCTGGTATCGATGTTTACGACCACAACGTTCTCGCGGTTACCTGGTATCGATGTTTACGATCACAACGTTCTCGCGGTTACCTGGTATCGATGTTTACGACCACAAAGTTCTCGCGGTTACCTGGTATCGATGTTTACGACCTCAACGTTCTCGCGGCTACCTGGTATCGATGTTTACGACCACAACGTTCTCGCGGTTACCTGGTATCGATGTTTACGACCACAACGTTCTCGCTGTTGACCTGGTATTAATGTTTATGGCTGAGACAATACCAGAGCTAGGTTTGGTAACGGTTTCTTTGACCAGACTAAACAGTATGGTTACGACCAATGAAGCGAGAATTTGTGCACCAAATTCAAAACAGCTTCACTTCTTATGTTAGATTTAAACGAGTATAACTTCGTAATCAATGGATTTTAAGTTATATATTATGTAGATTAAAATGGACAGTAATTATAGTACAAGCTATATATACGTGACAGTAAGTACGCACTTAAAAACCACTTAGTTAGGATAAAAAAAAGAGTATTTTTTTTATAACCGACCCCTATATACTCTAACATGTGTTTTTTATTTTTTCTTCTAGGCTAATTTTGGGGATATATGTTTATATTGATATGTTGTGTAAATATTATGACTAGTAAAAATAAGCACCAATCTAACTAAGATCAAAATTAAATAGTTCATTCTTCGTCGATTTAAAATACATGTAGGTTTACAGAAATTAATCCATCAGCTGTTATATCTACTCCACCCCAATCACCATTTTTGTTTATGAAAAACAACTCAAAGGAGTTTTCGCACTCCACCTTGGTCAGCTACCCTTGGTCGAAACCACTCGATACCAAGACGTAGCCCAAGACAATCACGAAAACTCGCCTATAAAGGGAAAGGGCGAATAAAATTTAGGGCGGGTCTTATTACTCCTGGATAAATATTAATCGGGCAGATAAATATTTATATCTAGTGGATAAGTTAAAAGTGCGTCTTATGACTACCAGATTGCATTTATCTGCCAGATAAAATGTATTTATCAATGACATTTTTATCGGGAGTACCTGATAACTTTTATCTGGAAGTTAAAGTAGTTGTTGCCATAGTGACGCATTGTTGTTAAAGAGGTTTCGCCTATCAGAATCTGTTTTTAGGTTAAAATCCTGGTTCACGTATTTTGTAAGCACAGGCCCGTGCTCTAACTATATAAAGTTAGAACATTTAATTCACACTTTTATACAAATTGAAAAGCTATTTGTAGAGTTATATTTATATAAGAACAAATTATTAAAATGTGAGTACAATAAACAAAATTTTGTAAAAGTTGTGCAGAAGTTTTGACCACATTTTGGCAGACACCGAAGTTAGTACTTGAAAGACAACCTAGCTTCTGCGCCCACGTGACGTTATCTGTTTCCTCGCACTCGTTTAACCACCATTATTTAACAAATGTTGAGCGTTTTCACCACTCACAAAGTTGTAGCGCTATCAGCAGGGCTTATAATCATGCGCGCACCAGTAAAAACAGGTGCGCTGAATAAATATATATTTATCCTACTGATAGAAATCTGGCAAATAAATTTAGTTCATAAGACACGTATGACATTAGAGGGGCTGATAGATTTTATCTGGTAGATAACTTTAACCTCCCAATAGTCATATTTATCTGGTTGTCATAAGACCAGCCCTAAGTGTGCGAGAGAAACGTGATAAACGGAAACAGATAAAGAAAACATAATAGTGAAAGTAAATAGGAATATGGGGGAATTTGAAACTGACTCAAACACAGGCTGAAAACTGTTTACTATGGTGGCGATGATTTAAAAAATAAATTAAATCGAAATACAAAAATCGATCTCGACCATTTTAGGGGTGGACCAAGCCAAATGTTCTAGACTGGGTTCAAGTGTACATATTTTTGAGGATTATTTATAAAGTGACACATAAATACGTTCAAAATTTGATTTTCAATAAAATAAATTTTTATTTTAATGGTTTTTAGAAAGTTAAAATTTGTATTACAGGTATAAAGAAACGTCGAGCTTTCCTCGACATGTTGTTGGAGGCTGCACAAGATGGCGAACTTATGAGTGACTCTGACATTAGAGAAGAAGTGAACACTTTCATGTTTGAGGTAATCTCGTAAGCACCTTCTGTTTCCCCTGGAATGTAGCAGTCTTATCTTGTATTATACCACTATGGTATCTTATATAATAATAAAAGGAATTGTTTGTCTGTGTGTGTGTGTGTTTGTTTGTGTGCGATGCCCAGACAAATCTACGACAAGCAGAGATCTGAAATTTTTAACACAGGTGGATAGAAGCGGGTCCGAATCAACCTCGCAGCCGGATTTTTAGATTTTAATTAGCTTTCTAGTTAGGCTATTTTTAGCAAATTTTTGAAGAAAATATTGTTAATCTGATCATTAAATTCTCATAGCCAATCGGGCAGCATGGGTGGAGGTGGATGAAAGGGCTTATATCATTCTTATAACACAGTGGTCAAGGGCAACGCCTTGCGGGATTGCTAGTAGCTTATAATAAATGGCCGTCAAAGTAAGACTGCAACCTACCTTCCAGTGTAAAAGAAACAAAGATAACATTATTTATGACCTGGGGGTGTACAGGTGTGTACAAAGAGGGAGTGTACACCCCTAGACCCACGTATAACATACATAAATATATTTAAGATATGATTCCAGATGTTTGTTATCATCATTTACATTTAACACTCATATTATAAATATATAATCGTTCTGTATGATCACGACTTAGCTTTCGACATTACTTAGTTTCCTGTTTATTCTCCCGAATTTTTTAAACACGTCTACCCGAGATTAATACATGGCAGAGAGTCCTTCTACTCCTTCCTTCCAGCTTTACTTCTTATTTCTCAGACAACCAACCTTATCAACGCGCATGCGCGAGCCCATGAAACCTAAAACACATTGCCCAGAATAGGCTATCTGTTTTTACAGCTGGAGGGGCGCTAAAGTTTAAATTCAAGCTCAGCCAATAGTTCGTGCTGCAATGCACTGACCAGTATTTAAATCTTAAATTAACCACAAAAAAAAGTCAATAGTCTTTGAAGCTTACATTATTTAGTGTAAACGTTACATAATACATTCTTAAACCAACTTTGTGGTTTAGTGGTCACTGCACCGGGCTACGAAATTAGGGGTTCTGGGCTCGATTCCCGGCTAGTACCTAAGATGTTTTTCTCTTAGGGGAATGCTCTCAGCCGCTACCAGGATTTGGTAAATTGGTCTTAAGTTAGGTTAAGACTCACCCTGACTCCACGACTCTATAATAGCTATCATTACTTCATCTCATTGCGGGTATGACGTGTAGACGAATAAGACAGCCTCCCATGGAGTACCCCGGGCAACGCTCTGTGCCACAAGAGTGGCTAATAGTCTACACATAAGGCGACCGAATCTGGGTGTTTTATCTCTCCCGGTAGGGCCATATGATAAAAAAAATTGCCCTTGAGGATTTAGTGCAAGTCCATGTCATTTGGAATCTGATCGTTAGTATATATATTTTTAGCACCTATTCTTAATATCAGTTTGGGTTACACAAAAGTGTACTTGTAACGAATATGTGATAAGGATGAGAATGGTTTAATTTTAGAGGAAGTGTACTCGCATTTGCGCGAAGAGAGAGTGGAAAATTGTTTAGGAAAAATAACCTTAGTACCCCAACAGGGATTCAAACTATGATCTCCCCGTCATTACGGGGAAAGAGTGACGCCTTAGAACATACGACCACCGAGGTGGGTTGATCTTTGGTAAAAAGTTCATTTGAAAATATTATTAAAACTTGTGTTTATAATTATAATGTATTATATTATACACGATTTTATTAATGTGAGATTCACTTGAAGTATACATATAATAATGAATATGACTATTATAATTAAGGCATTCATATAGCGGTTATATGTTGCTCAATAAAAAATGTCTGCACATGGATCACTCAGTTTCAAATCTACTAGTGACAGCTGTAAAACATATGACATGACGTATGAATACATAAAAATAGATATAGTATTATTTTTAAAGGTCAGATCTTGTTCTTCATACCAGAGTCCTCCTACAGATAAATTTTTTTCTTGAGTTTAAGAAAAGTTAGTTTTCCTTATCTTATACGTATGTATAAACACAATTATTATAGGCCTGAATCAAAATCAAGGAATATTTTTTAGTGAGCCACTATTTTATAAAGTTAATGTTTAACATTTACAGGGGCATGATACGACCGCTTCAGCAATTAGCTTCAGCTTAACTACATTAGCACTTCATCAAGACATTCAGGTAAACCAAATGTAATAGTTAAACAATATTGGTTTAAGACCTCTATAAACTGCACCAAATCATCGATTGTGGAGGAAGGGCTGGCTCACATCATGTCTGATTAACCGGCATATCATATACACGATTAGTCTATTACACTCAAGCCAGAGTTTGTAAAAAAAAGTGCGTTTTCTTTCATTATTCATTTGATGACAGAAACATTGAGCTCAATTAAGTAAGCTTACTGTTCTGAAATCCACCACCATGGTGTGGTAGTCAATGCACCTAACTACGAGCCTAGGGGTCTCGGGCTTGATTCCCTGCTGATACCTTGGGTATTTTCCCGAAAGCGGAATTACCCCAACGGTCATCAGGGTATAGTAAATTTGGTTTAAGTTAGGCTAAGATCTTCATTGGCTTCACCCCATCATATGTATCCCCTCATATCATCAGGACATGGAGAGAGTCTCCAAGGAAAAGATGTACAATTAGTACATTCGAGCGTCCCTTGGCCTAAGGTATATTAATACTGCCTGATCTTGCCAGAAACTGAGCTACGAGTAATGTGACCCAGAAGCGCAATAATTTTATATACCTCTAAAATAGTTATTCTTAAATTTCATTATATTTTTACTTTCTCGTTACTTCTTAGAGAAAGTATTTGGATTGTAAATAAATAAATATTGGTTTCGAGAGTTTTATGGCTGTCCCGTTTCATAACCTCTGAACCCGAAAAAGCGTTTTTTGCAAAGCCATCTTTCTGTTTCTGGGACAAGAGCCGATCAGGAAAAGACTTTGTATCTCTGCTTTCCATAAGCCTCCCCAGATGTTTTTGGTGAATTAGCTATTTACATTTAAAATTAAGGGTAGCTTACTAAAGGGTGAAAAGATAACAATAGATTTTCACAAAATAGGTTCAAATGATTTTGATTAAAATTGGTATCCAATTAATATTTAACATTAAAAACAAAACAAATCATCTCATTATTTGAAAATGATTATGAGGGCACATTGCTTTTGTATAAATTTACAACTTTATTCCTATCTCCGCAAATATTTGAGATACGAAATAACCTATCACTATAAAGTTTTAGGGCTCTTAAAGATAAACAACTTTTAAATGAAACATAATTTTATAAAACCAATAATTTCCTATCTTCAAGCAAAAAGATTTCATTAAATGGAAGTCTAGGAAAGGAGGGAGTTGATAATGGTATTTTATGAACCCAGAGGTTCCTTTATTTCTCAGCATGTTTCTGTGCTTTTGCATATCATTTCATTTATCCTCTTTGGTTTCATATGATTCGGATTTTTTTCTATTATATTTCTATAACGAGGTATATTGTTTTGTTTCACATGTATTACAAGTCTAAACCAATATTTCATTCCTTAGTTGCTGAAGCGAGAATGTATTTGTGGCATCTGTATCATTTATTTTAAAATATGCTATAATGGTTTAACTAGTTTCAATTCTAGTATTTTCTAAAGTAGAATACGGAAGCTCCCATTATGATGCGACTTCTGGTTCGAGTTGTATTACCTACTTAATTTAGATGCTTTCCGTGTAGTGAGATGGGCTCTTAAAAGTCGCTCTGTTGAATGGATATGATAACGAACCGGTTCACTAAGTTCAAGAGTGCATTAGAATAGGTAAGTAGTTATTAATAAACACCAACTTGTTTTAAGGTACAGGAAAGTAGTTTTGAAGCAAGTTTCTCAAAAATATTTTGGCGAGGTGATGGAAAACCAAAGTTGTGAATTAATGGCTGGCATAAATAATCACCCCAAGTAAAAAAAAACGCACTCCATTTTGTTTTCATTCCTCATACGTGATGCCAATACCATAACATACAACATTAAAACTATGACATATAGTAGGTAAACACGATATCTACACTAATATTATAAAGAGAAAATATTTTTGTTTGTTTGTAATGGATAAACTCAAAAACTACTGGACCGATTTAAAAAATTCTTTCATCAATATAAAGCTACATTATCAGCGAGTAACATAGGCTATATTTTATTTTGAAAATTAAATTTATTCCTCATAAAAATGTCAATAGTCACTCATATTTTATGGTAGAGTATATGATGATTCTTCAATATGTGTGTTGG
>CABFVX010000203.1:15336-29031 GCA_902151425.1 Timema shepardi | reverse complement strand
AACTCCAACTAAACTCTAACACAACCCACTATCACTGACTTCAAGCCACGTTCAACTCCAACTAAACTATAACACAACCCACTATCACTGACTGCAAGCCACGTTTAACTCCAACTAAACTATAACACAACCCACTATCACTGACTTCAAGCCACGTTCAACTCCAACCAAACTATAACACAACCCACTATCACTGACTTCAAGCCACGTTCTACTACAATTTTACTTTTCCACAGGTAAATATTTGCATTGTATCCAACATTTTGTGTAAGCCTTTATTTGCATGATATTTGGCTTGACATAGTTAGTGGCACAATTATATTATGTCAATGTGAACGAGGCTTAATCGAATCTTTTGTACACCAAGCCAATTCAGTCAGTATAGATCAGCCATAGAAACGATCAACACGTCTGAAGGCAATCCTGTTTTAGTTCATACATTTTTTTATTTTAGCTAAACAAAACCAGTACGAGTATATTAATTGGGAGTGTATCAACAGAGATAAGCACGGATGACACGGGCGCATGGTAGTTTGATTTTAAATAAACTTTTTGCATGACGTAATAATAATTATTATGTGCCAAAGTGAGCTTGACTAGGCTAGACTAGGTTAGGTTATTAAAAAAAAACACAATAAATAGAAATAAGGGAAGGCCAAATTTGGAATTTTGGTGTTTTTCTCATCTTCCACAAGCGCTTAAATGCAATAATGTTTGTCAAAGCGCTAGAGTGGAAGGCACGGAACTGGGATACAGCCCTTGTTCGTACAATGGCCGGATGGTGAGCATGAAATGATTCATTGAGATTTTCTCATAAACATATATACATATATATATATATATATATATATAACATCCTATTATTAAACACCCCATTTCATGAATTGGGCAAAAATTGCAACATGTCTTGCTCATTTCATGAAAGTAAATTATTGTTTTATCTACCAAAAGCTTAACAGAAATTCGTTTTCAGATATTAAGAGTTATATGCTAAGCCTACCCAACTAAGCTCAAATTTCAATTCTAACACGATTAAATGCTTAGAACAAACCTGTTTTAACTTGTCTATTCCATGAACCAGGCAAAGACTCGTCCAGTTCATCAATTGATGGAGTTTTTGCAGTTCATGAACTTGGCAACACTAGCGCTAGCCATTTCATGAGCCGGATGAATTTTTTCCCGGTCCGTGAAATGGATAAATTAAGAAACCAGTTCACGGAATGGGTTGACATTTTCCAAATTCATGAGATGGTCGATTTCACTTTTGGAGTGTAATATATCTAATATATCTATTATATATATAATAAATATATCTATTATATATATATATATATATATATAAACATGACGGATTAAATACTATATTTATATTCGGCAATAACCGTAACTAACAAATGTAATAGCTTCCCTATATATATATATATATATATATAGATGGATTAAATAGCAAAGCTATTACATTTTCTAGTTACAGTTATTGCCGAATCTAAATATAATATTATTTAAAATGAAAAATGATACCTGGAGGCGGGAATAACCACCAGGACCTTTGGCTTAGTACGCCGATGCTCTAACCACTGAACTATCTAGGAATCGTCCCGTGCCCAGGGTAATTCTTCATTCATATTTTAAGGCAATGTTTCTTATGGACGTGTGGAAATCCTCAGCTACATATGAGAGATCAATTAAGATCACGATCTATCAGATAGCACAGCCACACTCAATTCGGTAGTTGGCCAAAGTATCTGGGTTATATTTTGTCCAGGTGTGTCATTTTTCAATTTAAAGAGCATGATATTTAGATGTGGCTCCAACAGTAACTAACAAATGGAATATATTAGCTATTTATTCCATCATGATATGCGTATTCGTACATTTGACAGCTAAAAGCTCTCCCGAGTTGAAGGTGGCTGTGTTAACTGATATATCGTGTTGTAAATTGATCACTCATATGTAGCCAACGATTTCCACACGTCCATCACAAACTCTGCCTTAAAAAATATGAATGATAATAATAATAATAATATTTAGCTCCGCGTCTTACTACCCGTTGGGGTTATACGCTTTAAGTACTAATTACGATAATGGACTAGGAATTGGGAAGGTTGAATTAGAGGAAGTGAGCCCGCATTTGCGTGGAGGGAGAGTGGAAAACCATTTAGGATAAACCACCCCCAATTCACCCGACCGAGATTTGAACCTAGATCTCCCCGTCCTTAGCAGTCGATCTCAACACGACAAGTGCGTTAGCCAACAACGCCACCGAGCGGGGTAAACAAAAATTATAGTAATAATATAATAATAATATTATAAATGCGAATGTGAGTTTGTTTGTTACGCTTTCACGCCTAAGCTACTAGACCGATCATCATGAAATTTTGCATACGTGTTGTCATGGGTACAGAAAAGGACATAGGGTAACTTTTATCCAGAAAAAAATTCTGTTCCCGAGGGATACAGAAAAGGACATAGGGTACCTATCATCCAGAAAAAAGTATTGTTACCGAGGGATACATAAAAGGACACAGGGTACCTTTCATCCAGAAAAAAGTATTGTTCACAAGGGATACATAAAAGGACATAAGGTACCTTTCATCCAGAGAAAAAAGTTCTGACCCCCAGGGATGGAAAACAAACCTTTAGACGGTCGTCCGGCATAACAACTTGGCCTTCTGATATTAATAAATGCTGTTCCCGAGTTATTTTAGGCACATCTATCTTGAAATGATTAAAAATGATTACATTCAGCTAATTAAGCTCTGTCTGTTCACCCCGTTAAGGTAATTGACAACATTGTCGTAATAAGTTGGGTATAAAACTCTGATGAAGTCAAATAAAACCATTATTTTTACTTAAGTTCCTTTAACGTTTAGTACTTAACAACTCGATATATAGCGCTGAGCATCTTTTAAAACGCGGTATCGAGTTGTGCTATTAAATGTACTAACTAATATTTCTTAACTCCCAAAATCCGATAGAAGTTGCTGAGCATATTTTAAAACGCGGTAACGATTTGTATTATCTATGGGTATATTAAACTCATAATTGTGAAGTTTGGAGAAAGGGGAGAAAGGGAGTTGGGGGACCGTATTGATGGGAAATAGCCATTCATGTTTGCGATTCATTTGTTTACAAACATTGAATTGTTACCGTTTATTTATCTGTGTTTAGTCCTATTTTAATAATATTGTAATTGTTTCACGTTTTCAGTTTATTTTGTTCCTTTTTTCCCTTGAGCGATATTTGATCATTTATTATTATTATTAGGTTGGTTATATTACTTCTAATTCTATTTTTTTACCTTTAAGGCAATAGTTAGTTTTAATTTTTAGGTAAGGTATCTTTTTTTTCTTAAAAAAAAGTTCTTTTTTCTTTTTTGAAATGCCTCGCAAACGTAATTCTAACTTATCCAGGAGCTCTTCGCGAGCCTGGGCAGCAAAAATTGCTCGATCCCAAGATTCTCTGTTCATGCCGAATTAAGGAGGCAAATACAAGCGGGGCGACAAGCTGCTTTGAGAGATGTTGAGACACCTTCTCAAAGCTCGGAAAGACTCGTGGACCAAGCCACCCACCAGGCTTCTATGAGAGCAGCTGAGACGCCCCTTCAAATACAATTACGTTTGGAGGAACAAGCCGAACGCCAGAGAGCTCTGAGAGCTACTGAAACGCACCTTCAAACGCATCTACGTTTAGAAAAACAAGCCCAGTGGCAGGCAGCCATGAGAGTAACAGAAATTACACAACATTCGCAGGCGAGAAGAATCGTTCATGTAGAAATGCAAACCGAATGCCGACGAACTTTATTGTGTAACAAGTGGTCCGTATTTAATAATTCTGGATTTGAATACGATCCTTTAATTGATTACAAAAATCATACTTTAATTGTTGTTGGTTTGATGAATAAAAAACTAACAGTTTTGTGATGCTTTAAAATGGAAAGATGAGACCGCAGAGATGTGTTGTTCTAATGGCAAAGTTTCCCTTCCCTTACTTGGTGAAACAGAACAACCTCTGAAAACTCTATGTTTATATGATGCAAATGAATCACGGCACTTTTTAAATAGAATTAGAAAACATAACTCATTCTTTCAAATTACATCTTTTGGAGTATATAAGGAGATGAGAATTCCCGGTTTTTCGCCAACCTTTACCGTACTAGGTCAGATATATCATTAAATTGGTTCACTTTTTCCAACAGGAAATGTACATCATAAATTCTTGCAAGTTTATTTTATGGCTGATGATGATAATGAATTAAACCATCGTTTCCTATACATTTAAGGAGTTGAAAGATATACGCTATTAATAATTCAAAGAATGTTACATAACCACAACATTTTGATAAATACCTTTAAAACCGCAATAGAGAACTGGCCTCAAGAAGATTATAAGGTTGTCATCAATGCTGATCGAACTGCTATAATGCACCTACAATTAATGAAGTTGCTGTCCTGGTGAGTAGCGACCAGTTCTCTTCACGAGACATAGTGTTAATAGCGCAAGATAATACACTTACACGCGTAGCCGATACTAATAAGTTTTATGATGCTTCGCAGTACCCATTAATTTTTAGCAAGGAACAGTCAGAATACAATTTTGATATTCCACTCATTAATCCCACTACAAAACAGCCAGTTCCCAATAAAAAAGTTTCATGCATGGATTTTTACTCCTATCACATGATGCTTCGAGAAAATGACTTTAACCTCCTTCCGCGGTCAATACAGCTCTTTCACAAATTTTTAGTAGATATGTACATCAAAGTAGAGAGCGAACGTCTTCGTTACATTTCTTTAAACCAGAATAAACTGCGAGGTGAAAATTACATTCCCCTGCAAGATGCGATTAGCACGGATGGTAATATAAACCCCAACAATTTAGGCAGAATGGTTATTCTTCCCTCTACTTTTGTGAACAGCCCCCGCTATTTGCATGAATACACACAATACTTTTTCGCCTATGTGCGCACTTACGGCAGGTCTGACCTATTCGTGACTTTCACCTACAATCCCTCATGGAAGGAAATAACAGAAAAGCTTATGCCCGGGCAAAGAGCTACTGACCGACATGACTTAGTTGCCCGCGTGTTTCGTTTAAAGGTCCAAAAACCAATGAATGTTATTACAAAGGGAGAAGTATTTAGAAACGTCAAGTGCCACATGTATTCCATTGAATGGCAGAAACGAGGACTGCCACATGTGCACATTCTTATTTGGTTGCAAGAAAATCTGCGTCCCAACCAAATAGATAACATAGTAAGCGCTGAGATTCCGGATCCAGAACAAGATAAAGATTTGCACGATACCGTAGTCAGAAACATGGTTAATGGCTCCTCTGGGGCACGCAATCCAGCACTACCTTGCATGAAAAATGGAAAATGTACAAAAAATTTCCCCCGAGAGTTGCTAAAGGACACAGTGCACAATGATAAGGGTTACCCTTTATACAGACGAAGAGCACCCGAAGATGGTGGTAGAATTGTTACGATTCAGACTCGTAGTGGGGTGGTCCAAACATTTGATAATATCTGGGTTGTCTCGTATTCACCCATTCTATGTAAAATATTTAATGCCCACATTAATGTAGAAGCCTGCAATCTCTGTTCGTGCTATTAAATATATTTGCAAATACATTAATAAAGGGAGCGATCAGGCGATCTTCAATCTGCGTAACGAAGGTGTAGTGCAAACTCTTAATGAAGTACAAACCTATAAAGCAGGGCGATTTGTCAGAAGTAATGAGGCAGCTTGGTGGCTCCTTGGTTTACCCTTGCACGAAAGACATCCGACTGTTACACATCCTGCCTTACACTTAGAAAATGGACAGCGTGTTTTCTTTAATGAGAGTAATTTCCAGGAAAGGATTTCATCACCTCCTAAAACCACATTAACTTCTTTGTCAGACAGATACTTTCGCTAAAACATTATTGTATTCCCAAGTCCCCCGTTATTATACATGGAACACCTCAAAAAAGGAGTGGAAACGCCGCGTTCAAGGTAAGCTTGTTGAAGATTTGCCAGGGGTTAAATCATCAGACGCTCTTGGTCGTGTCTACACCGTCCATGTAACGAAATTTGAATGCTTTTGTCTGCGCATGTTATTGCATTATGTTCGAGGTCCAACTAGCAATAGAGACCTTAAAATTGTCAATGGTCAGGAATGCGGAACATATAGTGAATCTCTACGTTTGTTAGAGAATGATAACCACTGTGACGAAACTATGGAGGAAACCGTGCAGTGACGATCACTAGACAAAATCAGGGAACTTTACGCAACCCTCATATCATCTTGCGGTCTTTCCAATCCTCAAACGCTGTGGCATAAGTACAAAGAGTACATGGTGGAAGATATTTTGCGGCGGCTACAGCAAGTACATGCAAATATGACTTTTAATGAGCACATCTACTGCGAAGCGCTGACGAAAATTGAAAACAAGGTTATGATAATAACGAGGAAGAAGCTTTAAGAATTTGGAATGGTAATCCCTCGACGATCAGATGAAAATGACTTAAACGATGAAATTACTCGGGAATTAAACTATGATTTCACAGAATTGCAACAGAAAGTAACCGAATTAGTTCCTCAGTTTCTTCCAGAACAAAGACACGTATTTCAAAAGGTGTTACGTCAAGTAGAGTCAGGGAATGGTGCACTCCTCTTTCTCGACGTGCCTGGAGGAACCGGGAAAAGTTTTTGCTGAACTTATTATTGGCGTTCATAAGAAAAGACCAGAAAATTGCTGTTTCCGTGGCTTCCTCCGGTATAGCAGCTACACAACTGAACGGCGTCCGTAATGCACATTCCGTTCTAAAATTGCCATAAAATCTTGCACTTGCACAGGATGAGTCACCCATCTGCAATTTAATCAAAAATAGCTCTCGAGGTATGATGCTACGACAATGTAAACTTTAAGTGTGGGACGAAGGTACGATGTCCCACGAAAAAGCTATAGAGGCGTTAAACCAAACTCTTCAGGACTTGCGAGACAGTACAGATATTATGGGAGGAGTGGTAGTTTTACTGGCTGGTGACTTCGGACAAACTCTACCGGCGATCCAGAGGGGCACACATACAGATTAAATCAAAGCCTATCTCAAGTCATCAAGATTATGGGCAAAAATTTAAAAAATCAGCCTAACAACGAATATGAGAATCCACCTTTATAATGACGTAGATTCAGGACACTACGCAGATACACTATTAAAAATTGGCAATGGACGTTTGGACACGGATGCTGAAGGTTGTCTTTTACTTACAGGGTAATTATTTAATTTGGTGGAAAATGACGTGGAGCTCATTGCTAAAGTTTACCCAGACTTACAATTAGATTTTAATTGTGATCACTGGTTGTGTGCAAGAGCAATTCTTGCACCAAAAAATGAAATCGTTAACAAAATCAACACTGACATTTTGAAAGAGGTGCAGTGAGAAATAAAGGAGTATTTGTCAATATATACAATCATGGACACAGAACAGAGCACTTCATATCTCACTGAGTTTTTAAATTCTCAATTAGGGCAAAATATAATCTGTGTCACCATTTTAACAGGTATGGGAAAAGGGGAAAGTGTAATCATACCATGAATCCCAATATTCCCCACGTACCTACCATTTCAATTCAAAAGACTCCAGTTTCCAATCAAACTTAGTTTTGCTATTACTATTAACATAGCGCAAGGGCCAAAATTGCAGGTAGCAGGGGTGCATTTGGAAAAGCCATGTTTTTCCTATGGCCAGCTATATGTAGCATGTTCGCGTGTGTCCAATGCCCAGAATTTGTATGTATTTGCGCCAAATGGAAGTACATACAACATAGTATAAAGGAGCGTCCTAAAATAATGATCTATTCTGTTTCTATGATTGCAACGGCCAAGAACAAGAGGAGTAAATAAGGGATGTTAATTAACTGTAGGTAACATTTAAGATGGAGTGGGATTTTCAATTCATGGCAAGGCATAAACTACGACTCTAATGACACACACTCCGCTACTTCTTTTCTACACCAACACTTAATCCTTATTTATATTGTGTAGTTTGAATGTTTCTTTATTTCTACCTGTATTGACCAACAACCTGAATAAGTTCACTGTTTTTATTTTCATACTTCCTGTGTCGACCGACAACCTGAATTTATTGACAAAATAAACATTAACGCGAGCGAAGCCACGGGCAAAAGCTAGTAAATAAATTTAAAAAAATGAATGAAGAATAACTCTGAGTACGGGATGAGTCCTGGGTAGCTCATTGGTTAAAGCATCGGAGTACTAAGCCAAAGTTCTTGGGTTCAATTCTAATGTCAATGTGTCATTTTTCAATTTATATACTGGGTAAAATATTGGTATACATAAATAACTTTATGAGATTTTAATGAAAATGTAATATACTCTTAAATTTGAAAGACAAGTTTTAGAAGTGTTACATTTCCCCACCCCCTACATCTTACTTACTATTAGCCCGGGATAAGTCGCATTTAAGGTGGCACTACTCTCACAATATACTGAAATGTCGATGATGTGGAGATCGTGGTTTGATACCGGTCAAATGTACTGAGAGTGTTTTTTCTTTGAAGGTTTACCAGTATTTCTCTCCCCACGCAAATACGGGTATATATACTCCAAATTCAACCTTCCTAATCCCTACGCCATTACCGTAATTAACAATTAAGCATATAGTTGCGGTGATAAAAAAATAAGTGACTTAAGCAGTAATTAGTAGAAAAATGCAAAATTTTCATTTGCAATAAAACGAGTTTTTAAACGAATTCTACACTTTTCACGCGAATAACACGAATTTCAACTTTTTTTTAAAAATAAACACCATTTCTTTGTAATTTGGCAATCACCACATGATGTAATATAATTTTCAACACCGTAACACTGGTTATAGCACTATACCAGGGCAGAAGTTTATATGAATAGTATCCGTTTTTACTTATTTTGTAGGTATTAAATGGATCAGGGGAAAAATTGGTGTTTTCAGGATATTTCTGATTTTTTTTTGCCTTAGGTTGGCATTAAAAATCACCATTTCTACTTTCACACATTACGATACGTAAATTTCGACAGATAATTTCTTTGTTTACAGCATCTAAAAGATTTCACGCTAGCGCCAAGCAAGAACATTAATATATATGGCCCTTGCTACAGGTGGTCATGTTTGGCAAGATTATATCTTCTTAATTTTTATTTCTTTCTCCATATTTGATAGTAGTTTATTCTTCTATGAATACATGTTTCGGTATTATTATTGTTTGGTTTAAACCTAAGTCGATAGTTTATTATTTCGATAATGCTATCTGTAAGATCCGAAGGTAATGATATTGATATATCGAGTTTGATATTACTAAGCGTAAAGTGTTTTGTGCTTATTTATATTTTATTTTTCTCCGAATATGGTAATAAATAGTTAAATATACAATATGAACGAAAAATTTAGACAATTTTATTCTCGTTTTTATAACGAATACTAATTCGAATCAAATGTATGTATATAATAACATCGCTTTTAGCTTATAATATCATCGTTTTTTGAGAAAATAGTACCACTTTTACCCAAAAAATAACCTCACCTATTGAATGTTTCTAGTAATTAGTAGTTTGGGTGATGTCTAGCTAATTAAAAAAACAAGAAGGCGTCGTCCCGTGACCGAGTGGCTGACATCTGTTGGCAAACATAGAGCCAACTTCCAAGGATCGAAGGTGTCATGTGGTCAACACAACGAAACCTTCACCCATCAATCTCAGTTTTCTAGACCGTAGCTGCTACTCTTTCATTCAAGTAACTCCCCATTAGTCTTCACGAGGTTGAGTTGACCCCGTTTCAGACCCACTGCTCCACTGGAAAATCTAGAAATATCGGGAATCGAACCTGGGATTTCAAATTATGTACCACAATCAACTTGTCCGGCGGTTCGTTATAACGACTATTGAGATATAAACAAGTTTTTATTTACAACCATTACCATTTACAGCCAAGCCTGTGCTCAGTTTTTTATTCAAGCCATATATTTTCCACTACCGGCTTGCTAAGCTTGTCGTAGCTTCATATTCCTTATAGTATAAATTAATACTAGGACAAGCACAACTTCAAGTCCCCGGTCGTTAATTTATCACAATGAAAGTGTAAACCCACAGTTCACCAATTATATATTTTTCAGCCATTCCGCGAATCGAACCCAGGACCCTTAGCTCTCAAGACAGACACGCTTCCAACTGATTAAGGTGCTAGTTCACGAATTAATATTCACGTGAAAAAAAATCCTAGATGATTGAATTTTATTTTGTAATAATAACTTGGTTTTCAGATTAGATTATTGTAAACGATTGTGAGATAAAACATTTTCCAAGTGGTTTTATTGTAGGTGTTAAGTCACATAAAAAAAATAAAAAAATTCTAGCCTAAAGCAAGTAACAAAAAATATTATCACTTGAATTTGGCTTTAAAAATATTTCATTTATCTGATTCTGGTTTTCTTGAAAAATAAATAGTGAACTTTGACCACTTCTAGATTACACTTTGGAACAATTTAGAGGATATGTCCATATTGTAATATGTCAAAATAAGACTTTCTCGATAAACTTGTTGTAGATTGTATCGTCCACCATCTTCGTTATTATCTTTCTCTTGGCCTAAGTTATTATTAGTAGCTCAGAGCCCGTGCTATCAGGAACGTGAACAAAGAAGTAAGTCCTATTTTCTCTAGATAACAGGTGATAAGGAGAAAGGGGATTGAATCCCTGATGGGTATACTTAGGCGTTTGGTTTTCCCTTCTTCTTACACGCTGATTTGGGTATATTTATAATAAAAATGTAAATAACTCATCACTATCCCATTAGTAAAAATATTCTATTATCTTAGATGGGAAAGGGTGTCTCAACTAAACTATACAAACATTTATTAATTACAGAATTGTTCGAATGTCTTATTTTATAATGCTGATTGTTTGGGTGTTTTGTTTATTCTAGAATTAACCAAATGTTTAAGTCAGGTACTGAAATAATCATTTGGTTTTGAAAGTTAAAGTTAAGTACCTCAGAAAAAGTAGTGCTTGCTTTGAGCTTACTATTAAAAATAATGTTAGTTTTTATGTGTTGTACTTCTATGCTAGCGGCCGGGGTTCAATCCTCGGTCCCGGCATAGATTTATCTGATTACCAAACCCTTCCTTCACCTCTGACAAGACATCTTGTGAATGTGAGGAATGCCAGGTCTCCACCGTGGTTCGGATTCCACGTTAAACTGTAGGTCCTTCATTTCATCTCACAATCACCCTACCATTGCACATTAGCGTACGTGCGTATAACCCGAACGGGTAGTAAGACGCGGTGCTAATAATAATAATTTATGTGTTGTATTTTACAGATCCCACTGTACTTGTGGTTGGTCACGCCATGTTTTCCCTCATAGTGACGGTGTGTGTTTGTGGCGTCATGGCCTGGGCAGCATACCTGTACTCCAAGATCCACAAAATGAAGGAACTCTCGGAGAAAATACCCGGCCCGCCGACTATACCTCTGCTCGGCAACGCCAGAGATATCGGGGCGACTAAACTCAGCGCAACAAGTCATGGTACGATACTTTTATTTATTATTTTTAACGCCACGCTTTAATGCTCGTTTGCGTAATATGACTAAGTATTAACTATGATAATGTGTTGAAGATGTAATTATCATCATCAGCAGCAATCTTAAGATTGGTTTCCTACAGCCCTCCACTTTTGTCAATCCTGGGCCATATTTTTACATATTTGAACGGTAGGCCTACCTTCTCCTGTCAACATTGTTCGATATCTGATTCATGTTTTCCAGTCTTGGATTCCTTCTTAAATTTCTCCCTGCCACATTTCCTTATATGATTAAATTTCTCAAACTATCATGTGTAAGTTTACGACCAACCATGTGAACTACTCTTTGCTCTAGTCCCTTCCAATGTTTTGTTTCTTCATTTACTTTTATTAGAACTTCTGTAATTGATACCTTTTCCGGCCAGGATGTTACTAATGAGATAGGTTGAATTGAGAGGAAGTCAACCTGCATTTGTGTGAAGGGAAAATGGAACATCATTTCGGAAAAATAGCTCTCAGTACACCCGACAAAGATTCGAACATTTATCGCTCCGTTATAGGCAGTCTAGTCTATTGCGATAGTAACGCTTTAGACCATTCGGCCCCCAGAACGGTTCTAATTTAAGTTGTTGACCAAGTTGAGTCACTCTTGAACTAAGGGGAAGTGTATAATACAAAAATAATAAGACTTGACACTGATGTAGGCCTACTAGTAAGCTTTAAAATAGCATGTACCCGAATGGGTAATAAGATGCGTTGCTAAAAAAAAAAAGTTAGACGGAATAATAAATAAAAACATTTAAAATAAAAATTCCCAACTCATTTCCCTATTAGTCTGAGTTTAAAAATTACATATAACTATACTACTGTAATATACTGAAGAACGTACAAATTTAAGGGAAGGTACCCGTAATTGTGTTGAGATATAAGGGAAAACAACCGAGGAAAAAATACCTTCAGTGGACCTGGCCAGGATTACAATCCTGACCTTCCCATCACCAGCAAACTAAACTAGACGAGCCTGAACCCACGCCCACCAGTACATCAAATGAAACGTCATTATCTAAGATGAAAATAGGAAGAAAAATATAATAAATAAACTGAATTTAAGCTGAAAAAATGATAGGGAAAATATCATTATTTTATCTCTTTATTTAGTTTCGATTTTAAAAACAGTAATTATATTATATTTCAAGGTCAGGATCATAATCTGTTCTTTACAATCTTAGTTATTACTACTCCCCTCTATTCGCGAAATGTCCTTATCCAAACCAGTTTATATATTAAACAAATTGTTTGCCAATAAAATAACTAGTCTGAAGAGACTGCATATTTAATTCATTTTACCTTTCTAATAAGACGTATCTTTGCTCAGAGTATTATTAGAAATTATATCAATCAAAGCAATTACTCATAATATCCTGTACTTTTGTTTTTGCGTATGCCACCAAGGTTTGTCAATTAGACATTCCTGATCTTCTACTTGCAGTGGCGGAAATGTAGCCATCCGCTGAGTTTGAGGTATCAGGGGGGAGTGCTTCTTTCACACTGGTAAGATTATGATGATGATGATTAATTGATGCCAATAGAAGTCATAAACCCAACTTAAACCTTATCAACAATACCATGGCAACCATAGGATTAATTCCCCTTCGGGAACATTTACCTATGGTACCACTGAGAACTGAATCCGGAAACTTTATATTTGTACACAGGAATGCTGAACACAAGAACAACAGGCCGCCCAGTCATTACGTAGTTATTATAGAGATAAAGTATAGTCCATTAGTCGACAGCTAATAATGTATTTATAATTATGTATTAGCCGCTTTTTTACATCTTCTGCTGGCTGTCAGCTACCACCGCTAATAAGGCTGTAATAAATACATTCTCTAATGAAATAAACCAAGCGTTGAGACTAATAAAAATAAGGAAAAAATAAATAAAAAAATATCTTCGGGGTGTCCTCTGGGGGGATTGAAACTGGGCAAGGAACTATTTTTATCAGGCTGCACTTTGGAAGTTCCCTCCCCTTTCTACACTCACCGACCAGATGCTGCATATCTCCACGGCCCATCCAGGTTAGAGTCTCGTAAGGTGAGCCACAGAATCTCCGCTGCCAATGTGTGAAG
>CABFVX010000202.1:369319-392114 GCA_902151425.1 Timema shepardi | reverse complement strand
AGTATGAATTGATGCGATACATCCATTAACGTCCGTAGTGGGCGTGGTCCCATTGGAACATTATACATCGTAATGTTACAGTTCTATCCAGCCCATCTCATTATACCTTATCCCTCTCGTAAGCTAGTTCTATCCAGCCCAGCTGATCGCACACTATCCCTATCTTAAGCTAGTTTTAACCACTAACACCTCATTACACCCTATCTTTAGTTAGAGATAGTTATATCAAGTCCACCTTATTAAATTCTCTCTATATATTTAACTTGTATTATCTAGTCCACCTAATTACATTCCTCCCCATCTTAAGCTTAGGTCCATCCAGTCCATCTAATTACCCCCTTTCCCCATCATGAGATTGTATTATCCAGCTAACAAAAATATACATTCTCTCTCTCTATCTTGAGATTGTCTTATCCAGTCCACCCCATAACACACCATCTCTTTCTGGTCTATTCTACTGCTCTCCTCCCATTTTCGTCTCCTCCCATTGGTTTCGCCAGTCAATACCATGAACGAGGTTCTAGATTCTTCCATTTGCACTACATATCCTGCAAACCGTAATCTGAGATACGTGATTGGCCTAACAATGTATTGTGATCAGTACAGAATTTTTAAATCATCATTATTAAACCTCTTCTCCTCCATTATTAAACCTCTTCTTCACTTTTTTGACCAAATCTATTACCAAGCATCTAATTCTCAAACACTCTATTTTTTTTTATTTATTCATTTAAGGTAATAGACCCCATTTAACACGTGTAATTATTAAAATATACTATAAGCACTATTTATTTGCTTGGTTTTTCCTTCATTCATTACTTCATTGTAAGACCCAAGGTATGACCTGTGAATTTTATTCAGAAATTTGGATTGGGAACTACAGAGCACGGATTAGTTGGGTTTTTTTCGATTTATATGAACCGTACGAGACCTGTACAATGAACTACCAGACACTGACAATAGTTCATCTTGTTGCGATCCTGATGCCTTAAAGACACGTGACCAGTCGTGTGAATTTGTAATAAATTAAATACCTCTACCATTAATTCAGTCAGTTCTTAAGTTTGAATAAATTTGAAGACCAATTATAGATCCAGAATTTATGATATTTTATAAAAAGGTGTCTGGGAATCTATTATTTTATGGCGTTCGTTTTTACAGCCAGCTACTCAAATGTTTGTAAGTGGGGTTACGGGTATAGATTCAAGTTCACTGTCCTTATCCAATTTAATAAATAATTTATATATTACTTTAACTTTTGGTTTGAGCATTTCCTATGATAATATTAATATTTGATTTTTTATAGGGCACCATATACTTGAATAGAAACAAGAGGTTTGAAATAATTTAGACAAAGTAATCAATGTGCATGAACAGTTGAACTTTGAAATCTAAATCTAAAATGTTAATCTGATTTTTTTAAATAAATTTAATACCAAAAAATATGAAAATATATTAACGCTGCAAGATAGATTTAGTAATTAATTTCATACAGTTGGGGAACACAGCTTATCCCAGTGCACAAACATGTGCACTTAGAAGCCCAAATATTAGTATTTTGACTTGATTATCTGTTTAAACGTTTTAACTTTTTTATTTGTTTTGATTTTTTTTGATCTGTTAAGCCTTTTCAGTCTTTTTAATAGTGTGGTATTTTTTACACTTTTTCCGCGTTACACATTAATATTATTTTAATTTTATATTATTTCAATTTAGTCCTTTCTACCATTTTTACCACTTAGTGGATTTTTTGTCATTTTCCTTCTTATTTTTCTTCTTGATCTTTTTAATTCCACTTTTTACCACTAGATTAAAAACAAAATTTATTATATATACTGTTTACCCATTTTACTCTTTTAGCGCTTTATGCCTTTTGCATTGTTTTCTTTCGTACCCCAAAGTATTCCTCCTGGTCTACGCCAGGTACGTTTCGTAAAATTGTCTTAAGAGGGCAAAAAGAGAAGTAATAACATCTTAATTTTTTTTAAATAAAAAGTAAAAAGGGCAAAAAGGCGAAAATGTCCAAATGTTAAAAATGGCCAAAAGTAAGTATGAGAACATTAAAAAGGGTAGATAAACGTTAACAGAGTAAAAAGGAGAAAAAAGTTAAAAATGGTAAAAACTGTAGAAACGTTAAAAAGGTTAAACGGGGTGTAAAGGGGTTAATAGAGTTAAAAAAAACTTTGAAATAATTTTGATTGTATATTAATATTTAACTTAAAATAATACCCTTTTTGTCTTCGTACGCTCAAATTCTCACACTTTTTAACTTTTTTTTACACCCTTCTACTGTTTCTGAGCATAAATACTTCTCCCGGTCAAAGCCTGGTACTTCAAAGCTAGTAGGCTATATTTCAACTTAAGATACAACTGTTAGTAACCATTTTGTAAACTTGTAATAATTATAAAATTCATATAAAAAATAAGTCACTAACACTATATTTAAACACTGAGGTGGTTATAGAAGGTAATACGTTATAGCACAGCGTTAGTCTCACAGAGCTCAACTCTTGAAGGTGGTCTTATTGTATTTTCACATCCTCATCCATCTTGATAATGACCTGCAAGAGACTGTTCCTAGGGATACAATGACTTCCTCTCGCCTTCTTAAACCCCCCTCCACCCCCCAACCCCACTCTGAACCCTACCAAACCCCCTCGCCTTTTTCCTCTCCTTACACTTCTTTCCCTCTGACATACTCCCCGGCATACATTAGTAGAAGTAATGTTAATACACTCTCTGCCTTGCCAAAAGAGGGGGAGGGGGTCTTTTTCTCTTTTTTTTCTCATGGGCTACAATGGCTCCATCGTAGGAGGATTTAAAAGGTCTTCAGAAAAATATGAATAGGCTATTTCCGAAACAAGAGCAGGTCGATTTGGGTTTATATAAATGAGAAAGTGGGAAATTTCTATAACTATAAGGGAAATTATCTATGTTATTTATATATATTATATACAATATAGACACTACTATCCACACTTTGTACGTATTAATTCTATTAATTTGAAATTAATAAAATTTAAAAAATAACTATTAGTAATATTTTAAAATATTAAATTATGTGATAAGGGATTTTAATTTTTTTACCTATTTCCCGTTTGGCTATTAACATTTAGTAGGTGTCAGACTTCTGTGCTGGTGGCCGGGGTTCAATCCTCGGTCCCGGCAAAGATTTATCTGATTACCAAACCCTTCCTTCACCTCTGACAAGACATCTTGTGAATGTGAGGAATGCCAGGCCTCCACCGTTGTTCGTATTCCACGTTAAACTGTAGGTCCTTCATTTCATCTCACAATCACCCTACCATTACACATTAGCGTAAGTGCGTATAACCCGAACGGGTAGTAAGACGCGGTGCTAATAATAATAATAATAATAATAAACATTTAGTAACCAAGTTCAATCCCCAGTGGTTCCACAATTTTTATGTGAATAATATATGTGTCTGTAATGGTGTCAGCTACTTGATAGCATAATGAGAAGCAGCTTCCATAAATAATTAGAAGCTACGGGCTAGAAAACTGAGATTGACGGGTGGAGGGTTCGTTGTTTTGACTTCATGACACTATCTGAAATTGCCGATCCGTCATTACAACATTGATTCGAACCCCTGCCATCTTTGTTAATTGGTAAACCAGAATAAGTGAGGTTGACATTTAGACAGCGCGCCCACCGAAGCGAGTAAATTTGGTACTAACGACATTCATGAAATTATAAACAAAGGTCACAAACCCCATTTCAAAAGGTAAAGATTTGTCTTTTGAGTTGTTTATTATTATGGTCCAAACCATATTTTACTATTCATTCGGACTACTATATTATTTGAACTAATGTATTAGGAATGAGTAAAGTAGTTCTTGGAAAGATCCGTCCCTTTTACTAGGAGGGGGAGAAATTTAGTTAAAACAACGTTGGTAAACCGATGCATGACTCGAGCTCAGGACTCTAGCATCACGGAAAACCTCAATTAATAATAATAATAATAATATTTAGTACCGCGTCTTACTACCCGTTCGGGTTATACGCTTTAAGTACTAATTACTCTAATGAATTAGGAATTGGGAAGGTTGAATTAGAGGAAGTGAACCCGCATTTGCGTGGAGGGAGAGTGGAAAACCATTTAGTGAAAACCACCCCCAGTTCACCCGACCGAGATTCGAACCTCGTTCTCCCCGTCCTCAGAAGTCGAGCTCAACAAGACAAGCGCCTGAATTAATGATTTTTAGATCTTAAGGTGGGTTGAAAGGAGTTGGGGGTAAAGGTCAATCTTATTTCAGTGTTTATGGCAAAACTATTTTTTTATAAAAACAAATAAAATATTGCTCCATTACAAATATAGAGTTAATTTTTTTCACATGTTGATATACAGTTCCTTAATATGTAATGAGCATGAAATAATTAGATGATAAACTTTTTAAATGAAAATAAAATGTTGTACAATTCCAGGACACCCCTGACTGATATTCATTAAATTTTGAGGTCACCACATAAAGAAAATTAAATTATAGATTTATACGGTAGAAATATTTTATTTATTTTGACAAATCAATTTTTTTTACCATATAAACTGTCAAAGAAACTGAACTATTCTACCGTCCCCTCCGATTCAAGATAACTTTGGACTTCTGAAGTGATTGTGGATCTTAACTACAGAATGGGGACCTGCTGGTCTAGGGGTAAGGTGTCTGACTTCTATGCTGACGGCCGGGGTTCAATCCTCGGTCCCGGCAAAGATTTATCTGATTACTAAACCCTTCCTTCACTGACAAGACATCTTGTGAATGTGAGGAATGTCAGGCCTCCACCGTGGTTCGGATTTCACGTTAAACTGTAGGTCCTTCATTTCATCTAACAATCACCCTACCATTACACATTAGCATAAGTGCGTACAACCCGAACGGGTAGTAAGACACGGTGTTAATAATAATAATAATAATAATAATAATTAAAGAATGAAGGAAGGTGTCTGAATGGGGCGCGCGTCAACACACGCTCTCTTACTCTCACAAACATACACACGTGTCTTTGTGGTCACCGTTGAATAGATCAAAGTGCAATGGTGTTTATGCTTGAAAACTATCATTGAAAACAGAAACAATTAACCATGGACGTATTAACTTTCTATTAGTGTTTCCCACCTGTCACCCAGGTCAGTTTTTTTTATCCAAGCCGTATATTTTCCATTACTGTCTTGCTAGTTATTTCATAGCTTTATACGCCTTATAATCTAGCTTTAGACTAGGACAGGCACAACATCCAGTCCCCCGGCCGTTAATCCATCACTGTGAAAGTGTAAACCTATATTTCACCTATAATAAATCTTTCAGCCATGCCAGGATTTAAACGTCTGCCCCCGTAGCTCAGTTGGCAGACACACTACCGACCTTCCTAAGTTGTTGGAGGTGACCATAGAATGAATATACTATTAAGGTCAGGGGTGGACGGGCAAGCTCCAAATGGTCCGGGACTAGAAATATAGTGGCCCTTAACATACACTCATAGATAGCACTTAAGCTTCAGGGATAGGCTGAAGCAGTGAGATGAACTATTTATATTTTAATGCTCGTACATTTATTCCCGAGGCCATTTCCGCTACATTATCAATACTTATTGAAGTATGGACCAGTCTCCGAGTCGTACTTTGCACGCCTTAAGTATAGTATATATATATATATATACATTTATATGCACATTTTAAATGGTTTTTTGGTGACCTGGCGGTCTAGGGGTAAGGTGTCAGACTTCTGTGCTGGCGGCCGGGGTTCAATCCTCGGTCCCGGCACAGATTTATCTGATTACCAAACCCTTCCTTCCCCTCTGACGAGACATCTTGTGAATGTGGGGAATGCCAGGCCTCCACCGAGGTTCGGATTCCACGTTAAACTGTAGGTCCTGCATTTCATCTCGCAATCACCCTACCATTACACATAAGCGTAAGTGCGTATAACCCGAACGGGTAGTAATACGCGGTGCTAATAATAATAATAATAATAATAATAATAATATTGTGTTTTTGTGTTTTATGTTCACCGCTAAAGTGGGACTTTATATAAATATGAATATAGGGTGTGGCGCAATATATGAGTCCCACTTTAGATGTTAACAGGAGACACAAAAACCATTAAAAGTGTGCATATAAACGTGTGGACTGCTAGGACTTGTTTCCGAGTTATAGTCATGTCCATACTCCAGTAATGTGGAGCATCTTTATTAATAGGAAGTGATCAAATTGGACAACTTCAGCCTGAATGCAAGCATTGCAATTCAATGTATTTATTGAAAAATTGCGGAACTATATGGCGCGATGAATGTAACCTTGAATCCTGGTTTCAAGTGTACATTTTTAGTAGTTATTATAATGTTATGTTTCCCCACTTTATTGGGATAGAAACGTGACCATAGCTTGAATACAAGGTCAAATGAGACACTTTTTTATTAAAACTTTTCTCACTGTTTTTTTAGTTTCCTTTTCATCATTTAAGTGGGTCCCACGTGTTACGGTACATTCTCTATACATACATACATTATATATTATGTATATAATATACACACACATACACACGTACTCTGTATCACGATTCTTTTGTTTTCATGTCCTAGCGATAACAACATAAGGTAGGCCCTTCTTGATTTTCACTTCCAGGAAATTGGATCACAGCACCAGTGTGGAAATTCTCTTCTACAACCCCTGAAGGGGTATGAGAGAGAGAGAGAGAGAGATAGATAGACAGAGAATAAGAGTTTCCTAGGAATGAAATCAAATTTCACTTGACAGCAATCAATTTCGCGTTTTGTTTTCTCACGTCAATCAATCTTTTATTTTATTTGTCTTATAAAGATTGACTCTTTATGATACGAGGATTTATTGTTTTTTGATTGAATACTTTTATTGATTTATTTGATTTTAATGTCCGTTCCTTTGAGATGATAATTATCAGTCACAAGTCAAGATGATCTCAGTTCGATTCTAAGTGCTGTTAGGGAAAGTATTTACTATTTGTATACGGCCATGTTCTGCTGTTAAATTACTTTCTGTCCAGGTGCTTGGATTGCTAAATTGGGTTGTCAATTTGTAATTATTTTTATTATTTAGCACCACGTCTTACTACCTGTTCGGGTTAAACGCTTTAAGTACTAATTACGCTAATGGATTAGGAATTGGGAAGGTTGAATAAGAGGAAGTGAACCCGCATTTGCGCGGATGGAGAGTGGAAAACTATTTAGGAGAAACCACCCCCAGTTCACCCGACCGAGATTCGAACCTTGATCTCCCCGTCCTCAGCGGTCGTGCAGCTCAACATGACTAGCGCGTTAGCCAACTACACCACCGAGGCGGGTCAATTTGTAATTATTATGTTGATAATTTACCAATGATTTATATAGAAAGTTTATTATTCCACTACCAAATTAAAATAACATTCTTTGTCTATTACAGATATTCTCAAAGTGGGTTCCACGAACCCCCAAGTGGTCCCAGAGGATCGTCTGGAGGATCCGATACAACGTCCAGAGAATACGTAGCTTGCCGTTATATATTTGTTTGATCTTATAGAAATTTTATATAAATGGATAAATCGCCCGTATATGCTAATATCAGTGGAGATGTCTTCTCTTATTAAACTCCGGAGAGAAAGTGAGGCCTAAAAATAGGGGTTTTACCCACATCTTGTTCAAATAACTTTGAGAGAATTTGTAAATTAACTTTTATATTAGTTTTCTCGTCACCCAGTTCAAATAATTTTCAAAAAAATGCACTGAAATATTTTATGACTTTACAAACAAATTATTTGTGTTAGCGAACCTTTTCTGCTTTGTGTTATATAAAAAATATTGAGAATAAATCGTCCCAGTGTGGAATAAGACTTAAAGAGATGGTCACTAATAATGCTAAAATTTTCAATTATATTTTAAAGTTACGCAACTAGTTCCATTCCTCACATACATTTTTAGTTATTAATTTAAAAATATGATACATATTATATTTTCATTTTTACTGTAATTCTTTTACATTTATTAATACAATTATTATGTCTAAAAATCTACAAATGTAAAACTTACATTTATTTTATTTTCATTTAGATTGTAACCATATTTACATAACAATATATTAAGACTAATTTATTACTTTAATAATCTCTAAATTTTTAATTATTAAATTTTTAATCATTTTTACTACATATAGGGGTCCACAAATCAGCTGTTCCATGATTAGAGATCTGCGTGACTAAAGATTATTATTATTATTATTATTATTATTAGCACCACGTCTTACTACCCGTTCGGGCTTTACGCACTTACGCTAATGTGTAATGGTAGGGTGATTGTGAGATGAAATGGAGGACCTACAGTTTAGCGTGGAATCCGAACCACGGTGGAGGCCTGGCATTCCCCACATTCACAAGATGTATTGTCAGAGGTGAAGGAAGGGTTTGGTAATCAGATAAATCTGTGCCGAGACCGAGGATTGAAACCCGGCCGCCAGCACAGAAGTCTGACAGCTTACCCCTAGACCGCCAGGTCACCGTGACTAATCAGTTTCAGTAACATTGGTCTAATGCATATCCAGAATGGGGGCTTGGTGATCTACTCAAACGCTGTCCTTGCTTCAAGATGTTGGACTGGATCCCTATAATATAGAAAATATAATCAATAAAGGCATATCAATAGGCTATCATATTTAAAATTCATATTCAACAGTTTAGGACTAAAAAAAACTTCCAATCTAATAACATTTGCTTGTAAGAACAGACATTCAACGATTTAGAGCTAAAAAAACTACCAATCTAATAACATTTGCTTGTAAGAACAGATATTCAACGATTTAGAGCTAAAAAAAACTACCAATCTGAAAAATGATTTATATTCATGTAATTATATTTTAAAATTATATATATTTTAAATTATAATTTCGAAACATTGAGTCATATAAGTATAAGATTTATAGACCAATTCTACAAAAACCGTGAAAGATTATTTTTTATAAAACAACATGCCTTCATTCCACAAGTTAATATTTTTAAAATTCAGAGATTATGGGTGAAATTAATCTATCCTTAAATTTAATAGGCTGATTACGCACTTTTACGCAAAATACTGGAGTGTTTACTGGTAGATCAAGGTTTGAAGTCGGGTGAACTTAAGTTGTTTTTCCTACCTCCCTCCACTCAAATGTGAGTATACCTTTAAAAATTTAATCCTCCTCATAGCATTCTAATGCCATAAGCGTAATAAGTACGTATATGTACAGCCAGAACGCGTAGTAAGATACGTTGGAAAAAAACAAGAGCAAATTGGTATATTTTGTATTTAATAAAAAATATATATAGCATATAATGGTTGCAAACTACTTAATGGAGTGTTGAGTGATTAAAAAAAGTTAAAGTGGGGTTCAGTAAATTTCGTATTCACTTGAGTAATAATTAACGGCTATACAGCTCAGCGAAAAGTAAACTTCCATGACGTAATTAAAGGCATTGCACTAATTTTGATTGATGGAGCTAGCTAGCAGCTCAATTTGACCCGTTACACTTGACTAAATTTATGGATCATGCGATCTGTTCATTTAGGATAAACAGGCACCATTTTTTTTGTAATATGAACTCATATTTTTAGCTGTATGACTTTTATGCTAATTGCTACCTTGTTTCACAAGTTGGAGGTAGTTACATACAAGAAAGAAATATAATTAATGATATATGCTGTGAGAATATTGTGTGCGTGTCATAAATAAAACCATATTTCTTACAGTAAATAGATTTATGTTTACTTAACGAACTCTTTCAGTAGCCAATGGTCGTTTTAAATAATTAAGCTATATTTCTTTCTGGCTTTTAAAGGAATCTATGTAGTCAGGAAAAATCTTGGTCACAATACAGCGATGAATATGATTGATTTATAAGTACCCAAACACAAAATGGGGTCTTTTAATCATGCATGACTGTATATATCTCTATAACTGGACCACAGCCGCAATTTTATAATCGATATTTTTACAAATCTGATACTTCGATGGTATATGGTCGTACTTCAAGGATACAATATATTTTAATAATAATAATATTTAGCACAACGTTTTACTTCCCGTTTGGGTTATACGCTTTAAGTACTAATTATTCTAATGGATTAGGAATTGGGAAGGTTGTATTAGAGGAAGTGAACCCTCATTTGCGTGGAAGGAGAGTGGAAAACCATTTAGGAAAAACCACCCCCCAGTTCACCTGACCGATATTCGAACCTCGATCTTCTCGTCCTCAGCAGTCGAGCTCGACATGGCAAGCGCGTTAGCCAACTATGCCACCGAGGCGGGTAATATATTTTAAAATATATTTTAAAATGATGGAAAGTGAAATGAAAACAAAAACGTATCTATATTATTTGTAATTATTTTAATGTCAAAATAATGGATATCAGTGACTAATTTTATTTAAATATAGGAAATATATTGAGATTGTGTTAGAGGGAATATATATTTATAAATTAATGACGGTGGCGTAGTTTGCTAACGAACTAGTTTGGTTTTGAACCAGACTACCGAGGACGGGGAGATCAAGGTTCGAATCTTGGTCGAGTGAACTGGGGGCGGCTTTCCCTAAATGTTTTTCCACTCTCCCTCCACTAAAATATGGGTTCACTTCCTCTGAATTAAACTTTCCCAGTGTCTAATCCATTAGCGTAATTAATATTTAAGCGTATAATTCGAACAGATATTAACACGTGGTGATATATATATAGGTATCAAAGATGATAGTTTCAGATCATATAATATATTTATCAAAGGTGTCAATTGGAATTATATATAGATAAGTAGGTTCTAGTAACATTTATTATGCTCAAACACAATTTGTTTCTTACCAGGATTAAATGCTTACAATTTAGATTATTTTCAAAATATTATTAAATTTTGTTTAATGCTTTTAGATTTCTGCAAGGAATAAAAATTATATTCGTTAAATAAAACCAGGTGGTCCACTGAATTATTTATTGGGTTATATTGGATTTATATAATTTTTATACGCAGCAATTTGACAAAAAATAAATATTATAATATTATTCAATCTTTAATTGAACTGAATAAGATCCCAATATTGTGGTAGCATGGTCCACAGATATTAATCTTACAACTAACTAGTTTGACTATGATTTGGTGAACTGTGTTCGAATCCCTGTTGGTTGTAGTGAGCGAATATTTATTTTTATGTATGGTTTACTACTATCCCCCACACAAATGTGGTTTAATTTTTATCGGAATTTTATCTTTTCTATTCTGAAACTAGATTAAACAAGTTCCGATGATATGTAAGGACGATTGCAAGGGGATTACGGGGGAGGGGGAAGAATTAGGTTATGTAATTAACTAATAACAATATAGGTATACATGATCCATCCGACTAGATATATTTTTCTATGCATTTAAAGCTCATTTCTACAATTTTTTTCCCAAAGCACTGCGACTGAATATCCGTTCCGGTTGTATTTATATGTTCTAATTATGCTTATGCCTTGGAGATAAGGATGTTTGTATTTACGTTTAGGTAGAGTGTAAAACCACCCAGGAAAAAAAAACACCCTCAGTACATCTAACCAGTATTTGAACCCCGATATATTTGTCATCGACTCTGGAGTATATAGGATGAAATATGCTTTAAACCATGAATCCACCGAAGCAAGTAATTTCTCCTCTTGCCTTTCTGTTTGCTCGAAGATATAGAATTATACTACTCCTCAAATTCGCTTTACATTTGTCTGGTAAATTTCTCTTCGAGATTCATTTCAATCAGCGCATCAAAACACTCAGCATCTAAAAGAACCTAATTTAATTAAATACCTCTTTAGATTCCTTCATCTACCTATTGAAAGGTACTTACTTATCTCTCATCACTTTTAAAAAATTGAGAGAAGCCCTTTTCTTAGATGTAGAAACAAAACAAAGTTTAAAAAAATGAATGAAGGGAAGAGATGAATCTTCAATGAGGTTTTCGGGGAGAACTACGATTAAAAATATGTTTATGAACATTTTTATCTGTAGACACTTGGAATGGAGCGTCAGGATCGTTTATTTTGTTTTCACCGTGGACAATAATATCTGAGCTTGAATCTTGACCAGATGTTTCGAGGATTTTATTAAATTAAATAGTTTTCCACTCAACCTTCATGCCAGTAACGGTTAGTTTCCTATAAATTTTCCCTCCCTTGTCCCTAATACTATCTAATGAATTATTTTATTTTTTCTTCTCATACACACAAATATCATATTATTTTATATCTTCTTAAAAATTTTCATATTTTCCAAAATTACCCATGAGAAGATCACGCTTAAATTAACATAATCCAAAAAATAAATTCTTGCGGTATTATTTAATTTGTAGACCACACTCCAGATTGAGCTATATATACAAATATTTAAATCAGTAAACTATTCTTAGTTTTAATAATAATAATAATAATAATAATATTTAGCACCGCGTCTTACTACCCGTTCGGGTTATACGCTTTTAGTACTAATTACTCTAATGGATTAGGAATTGGGAAGGTTGAATTAGAGGAAGTGAACCCGCATTTGCTTGGAGGGAGAGTGGAAAACCATTTAGGAAACCACAACCCCCAATCCAGTTCACTCGACCAATATTCGAACCTCGATTTCCCCGTCCTCAGCAGTCGAGCTCAACACGACAAGCGCGTTAGCCCACTACGCCAACGAGGTTGGTTATTCTTAGTTTTAAAGCTAGATATGAACCTGAAATTTAGCAAGGAGCTCTACCTTGACATATCACATCATGACTCTATATTGTATTAGGGTAGGGAATCGCGAGACAAACTAATATTACACTTCAAACTGCATAGGTAGAACCTTAAATAACATTTAGAACAGTCACTTGTTCTACTTTCATATAGTCATAAGTGAAGCCATCTAATCTACAGCTGTAACCTTTGATAGGTATCACTATCTATAAATTAAAACTAATTAAATATTAAAATTGTATGAAGGCTGGATGCAAACATTATTTGTTAGTACTGGATCAAAAGGTCTTCCTATTAAAGCTATATCTTATATTTAGGGTATACAAATTATAAACCCTACTTTTGCTACTTATTAAACTGAAGTTGAGGTTATAGAATTGTGATCTTGGCTTTTTATATTTTTTTAATACTCGCATAAAATCATCACAAGGCTTAGATTAGGAGATTACATTTAATTCAATAAATGTAATCGTCGGTGACCTGGCGGTCTAGGGGTAAGGTGTCAGACTTCTATGCTGGTGGCCGGGGTTCAATCCTCGGTCCTGGCATAGATATATCTGATCACCAAACCCTTCCTTCACCTCTGACAATACATCTTGTGAATGTGGGGAATGCCAGGTCTCCACCGTGGTTCGGATTCCACGTTAAGCTGTAGGTCCTTCATTTCATCTCACAATCACCCTACCATTACACATTAGCGTGTGTATAACCCGAACGGGTAGTAAGAGGCGGTGCTAATAATAATAATAATAATAATAATAATAAAGGTAACCATAGTTAATGATTGAATAGAATGAGGAAGATTCGGTAGTCGCAAGGTTTAAGCGGGAACACTCGTGCTGGCTTAGACTACCGATGGGTTGATTGGAGTTTGAATCCCGGTTGGTTGTACTGAAGAGAAGCGGGGGGTGGGAGGGGGGGAGGAGTGATCTAAATGGTATTCCAATTTTACTCAACGATGTTGAGAGTACATTTATTTCAAATTCAACCATCTTCATCCCTAATCATTAGCGTATTAGTAAATATTCGTCCAATCAGAAGATACATTAGGACACGGTATTTAAAAAATAAAAATTCAGTATGAGGAATGCGATTCTAAATAAACCAATGTGAATCGTTTCATATATGGCTGCAGATTATTGTACTTATATATATTATATATATATATTCTTAAATTTTATTAGGAAGATCTATTTATAATAAGTCTCCAATTGACTTTCTATTAAAAAATGTACACTTCAAAAGCTTTCAAATTTATTTAGATATCTAACATTTGGTGTATAATTTAAATACAAACGTAAAATTTATCCATTCATTCAATGATGAGAACTTTAAAACGACCCTTCTCATAGCACTCTTTCTATTTGTTGCATCAAAACATTCAAGTAAAAATTGAGTTTTTTAAAAATAAGTTTATATTGTAGCATATTGTTCGAACTCTATTTAAATAAGCTAAGTGTTATTCGGAATGTGTGAAAGTATATTAAGATGGCTGTCCCAGTCAACCAGAAATTATCAATTGCTATCAGACCACATGGCTTAAAATACAATGAATGGTCTTCATCGTTTCCTTGAACTAATCCTCTATTCTGTATAAGAATTTACTCCCTTTCCACCTTCCCCTACAACCACCCTTTGTCATATTAATAAGAAGGAGAGGAAATAAAACCCACGAAACTTCTTATCTCGAGTTAAAGAGGAAAGCTCATTGCTAGTTTCAAATATATTGAAAATGTTCCCAACAAGTATTACTAAATTTGTTAGAGGAAGGCCTTTTTCATCATTCTGAGTATAACGGTTTCACCGATAGGTTTGAAAAGTACTTTCAAATGAGTTAATGTTCCGTTTTCAAACACACAAACAAACAAAAAAATCAATAAAACTCAAACTACAGGGTTGTTAAGGAAAAAAATTTTGTGGGAATATTTGAACTTTAATTTGTCTTGAATAGTATTTGGAAATAACGTATCGTAGAATTAAATATTGTGCTATAGATGGAGACTCGCTTTACACGATGTGGGCTCCACCTTCAAACCTCCAGTGAGTGTAAAATACTGTAATTACAGTGTTGCTTTGAACGTTTATTTATTTTTTATAGTTTTATGATTTTAGCTCTCCCATAAGTGTGTAAGAAAATTAAAAAAATTTGTGGAAAAAGTGCAAAATTTACCTAAGATCAAATAATCTAGCTCTGATGCAATCCGTTTTTTGATAAGTCTTAACGTTTAGCCACAAGAGGCCTCCAAAGAAAAGTCCCCACCGTTTTTAAAGTTGCTACGCTATTTTGAGTTATTTTTAGGGGGTTACAAATTAAATTTTTAAATTTTTTGGAATTCTACCGCCGATTACAGGCTAGAAGCTATAAGTTTGCCAAATTTCAAGTTTTTAGCTCATCTGGAAGTGGGTAAACATTAATGTCAGTGAGTGAGTCAGCCATGTGGCTTTATAGCATAGTGATATGCGTGGCCCTTTCTCACTTGACAAGGTTGAACCCTTGGGGACTCTTAATTACCATCCTCGGTGGCATATTTGGCTAACGCGTTAGTTGTGTTGAGCTTGACTGTTGAGGACGGGGAGATTGAGGTTCGAATCTCCGTCTGGTGAACTGGGGCCGGTTTTTCCTAAATGGTTTTCCATTATTCCTCCACGCAAATGCGGGTTAACTTCCTTTAATTCAACCTTCCCAATTCTTAATCCATTAGTGTAATTAGTACTTAAAGCTTATAACCCAAACGGGTAGTAAGACGCGGTGCTAAATGTATATATTCTTCTAATTGATGGATATAGACCCTTATTATCCTGGGTATACGTGAGTTATCCTGTTTTAATGCGTCATACCCTCTACATAAGCAGCTACAAGAGTTGATATTTACTTTGGTTGTGGGTTTAATCGCGAGATCAGATGACAAAGTTTGAGTTGCGTTGTGCATAGTTTGAATGGAAGTGAGATTGACATCTAATATTGACAAGCACCCGTCGTATAAGGTGGAACGTTTAACGATACTACCGTGAAAACAATAGCTGTTAGACAATAATAGATGGATTAACATCCATGTGTTATGTGTTTTACATTAAATTCCAACCACACAACAATTATTCAAGCTAGTATTTGATATAATTGATTAAATAACAAAGCTATTATGATTTTAAACTACTGTTATTGTTATTATTATTATTATTATTATTATCATCATTATTAGCACCACGTCTTACTACCCATTTGGGTTATACGCATTCACGCTAATGTGTAATGGTAAGGTGATTGTGAGATGAAATGAAGGACCTACAGTTTAACGTGGAATCCGAACCACGGTGAAGGCCTAGCATTCCCCACATTCACAAGATGTCTTGTCAGGGGTAAGGCGGGGTTTGGTAATCAGATAAATCTGTGCCGGGACCGAGGATTGAACCCTCGCCGCCAGCACAGAAGTCTGACACCTTACCACTAGACCGCCAGGTCATCCTTAAACTACTGTTGAAGCCTCACCTAAATATAAAGGTATATATATAAATATATAGGTATATATTATATATTTATATATATCTTTACTTGCACCACATCTTTTACTTGTTCATGCTATATGCATACATAGTAAATACGCTCATGGTTTTAGGGACGAGAAAGGCTATATTTAGAGGAAGTGTACTAAAATTTGCATGGAGGTAAGATTGAAAGATATTTTGTAAAACTACCCTCAGTACACCCATCCGATATTTGAACTTCGATTTCCCAGTTATTTGCTGTGACACCTTAGGCCATGCAGCCACCGAGGTGGGTAAAAACACATTCGGCTCTTGTAGCTGATGTATACATATTTTATCTATTTTCATTTAAGTTTCTAGACTAGTAAATATAATATTACTTTTGTAAGGTGTGTGTATATGCATGTGTGTATTTGTTTATGAGTGTATATATTTGTATGTATATGTGTGCAGATGTTTGTGTTGGTATGTATACGTATATTGAGTCAAAAGAAAAAGTATATATATCTTTTTATGGAGGTGTAAATTGTGAAATTGTCTATCATAATCGTTGTTGGACACAAATGTTCCTATTCTCTCAATGTTTCTGTAACCGTGTATATTATTTCTATACTCTTATTGGTGGAGTGTTTTTGTAAAAAAAAATGTGAAATATAAAAATGACCGAAACTGTGGTGTAGTGGTCAGTGCAACTGTCTCTGAAACTAGTGTTCCCAGGTTCAATTCCCAGCTGGTACCTTGGGTACTCTTCTCTTAAGCGGGAACTATCACAACGGTCACCAGGGTTTGGTAAATTATGTTTAAGTTAGGTTAAGACTCCCACTCTTTAATTAATAATAACTACCATCACACCATCTCATTGGGGGTACGTGTAGATAACCTCATATGGTACCCTGGGTAACGTTATGTGCTACCAGAACGGAAAATAGTCTACATACAGGCATCAGGTATATCCCGGTAAGTAATACAATACGATCATAAAAACTAAGATAGTATAAATTCTGTGCTTTGCACCGTACCGTATATTTTGTATAAAAACTGAAAAGTACTGACCTTAGAAGTACTCCTTTCCAGCCTAAGATTATTAAATTTATCCCTATTATTATTATTATTATTATTATTATTATTATTATTATTAAGCCACATGGCTGACTCACTTAATGTTATTAATGTTTACCCACTTAAAGAAGAGCTAGAAAATTGACATTTGGCAAACTAATATCTTTTTGCATGTAAGCGACGAGAAACTTCCAAAAAATTTTAAAATTTTAATTCTTAACCACAGAAAAAAAAATTCAAAATGCAGGATCAGCTTTAAAGTCAGTGGGGACCTTTCTTTGGAGGTATCTTGTGGTTAAATGGTAAGACCTATAAAAAAAAAACTCTGGAATTACTTTAGTTTACATCCACTTGCAACAAAAAAAAATCACCGGTAGTTTGAGGGTGGAGCCTCCAACAGGCAAAGCGAGTATTAAGACGAAGCTACAATAATTTGTGAATATTTGTGATCCCCTCGATAATCCGTTTGGCCGAAATAGACGTGAGCTTGCCCATCCTTATATATAATAATTATTCCTTTCAATTATCATCGTATCCTTCCTTTGTCGGACCCAAACCCTGGCCACGTCCATTCTCTTCCTTTCTTAAATTCTTCCTCTTTTCCCTCTCTCATTCTCTTCAGTATGTGTCATGCGAGAGAATTCCCAAATCCAATATCAACCTAGACACTGCACACAGGGACATCTCCTTCTGTGTTACGAGTAGTTGTAGAGTAAGGGGTGATAGGTGATATACCCTACTATCTGTGTGACGTCATAGACAAGGGGTTGAGAATATCACTTTCCCCCCTTCTATCGTCAGGTCCCATGGAACAAGTGTCTTACGTCCGACATATTGAGGGGGGGCTGGTATTACGTGGGAGAAGGTAAAGGGGTTGTGAGATGGGTTGGGGGGGGGGGATATACCCGAGTAGCCCCCTAAAGGGACGAATGTAGAACGCCATGTCTATGGGATTATTTGAAGATATTTGCCTCTCTTTTCCTTCACCCCTCTCATATATATATATATATCACCCCTTGTCTTCAATATCACTCCTCATATATACCAAAACCCTTTGAAAAAAAAACCTCTTTCACCGTCGAGGAATATGTGACAAGCATTTTGATAAGAGGGGGTCAGTTTCAAGGACTTGAGAGAGGATTCATTTCAGGACAATGGGAGAGGATGGTGGAGATACATAGTGATGGCATACTTACGTGTCTTTGAGTTGCTTATTTGCTGTCTCTTATAAATAACTCTGCGTCTGTGAAATTCTGTATTGTTTTTTTAAAATATTTATTAGCACAGTGTTTTACTACCATTCGGGTTATACGTTTACGTACTAACTAAGATAGTTGTTTGATAGATTAGGATGATTAAATTTAAAGGAAATGTACGCCTGATTAATCTCTGACATAAAGGTTGAGGTTCAAGACACAGTGTGGTAATCTTAAGCTGTATATTTTCAGAAAAGATTTCCCACTCGTTATCCACAACAGTGTGGGTACATTATCTCTAAATAAAACCTTTTATATTTTCTTAACAATATAAAATACAATCCAATTTTTAAAGGAAAATTATGTGACAAAATACTATATTTACTTCTAAAATATCTTACAATATTTCACTATTAACTATTATTATAATTTTTTTGGTATTGATTATATCTATTAAAAGTGACAACTGATGATCAGATAATCATATGTGAAAAGATATAAAGGAAGAGCTTGAACAGCTCTGAGCAGGGAAACTTGACATGTTTCAAAAAGGAATAAAACATATAATTGGTATTATACATTTTTAATACCTTATTATAACATTGAAAAGAAGGGACATCTCTTTTTTTCTGTTCCTTACTTCTTCTTAACAAAAGACGATTTCTTTCAAATGGTTTCCATTAGGCTTCACAGGATCTTGAAGTATATTATTGATCCTCATTATAACCCGCTGCAACATATCCTCAGGTACATTTTGAATTTCTTCTGAAATGCATGTTTCTAAATCGTTCAGTGTAACTGGCCATGTAATGCATTTAACAACACACCCTTCAAGTAACCCCAAAGAAAGAAGTCATATGGAGACAGATTAGGTGATCTGGTGATTTAGGGGTAAGGTGTCGGACTTCTGTGCAGAGGGTGTGGGGTTCAATCCTTGGTCCTGGCACAGATATATCTGATTACCAAACCCTTCCTTCACCTCTGACAAGACAAGTATTAATCACAACTTGTGAATGTGAGGAATGCCAGAGCTACACCATGGCTTGGACCCCACATTAAACTGTAGGTCATCCATTTCATTTCATAATCGCCCTACCATTACACCTTAGCGTAAGTGCTTATAACCTGAACGGGTAGTAAGACGCGGTGCTAATAATAAATGGAGATAGGTAAGGTAGACCGGAAAGTCAGTTCTTGTCTCGAAATAGAGAAATCACACTGCCTTGGAACATTTTACGGACATCAGTCATGCTGACACAGGCCACGTGGGCTGTGATGCCATTTTACCGGACCAATGAGACTCCCGTTGAGGGAGTGTTTTGATTCTTGCAACCAATAAGGTTTAATCATTGTTATGTAACAATAGGCATTGTATGTTTCTGTTTGTCCATCTTCCTCTTCAAAGATATAATGTCTAATGATTAAGGAAGATGAACCAGGACACCATACTGTAAGTTTAGCACAATGCAAAGGACGCTTATGAATCTCTCCAGAGGTTTTCTGTCAATATGTAGAGGCAGTTATGTTTATTGACTGTTCCATTAAGGTGAAAATGAGCTTCATCCAAAGAAAAAAAAATTGTTCAGCATTTCAGGGTTATCGTTCAGCAAATTTATCAAAATTCTACAACTGTATTATTGTTCTTTATGATGGTTTGCAATTGAATGAACCACCAAAATCTTGTAGGAATGGAATTCTAAATACTTCATCATCCGTCCAAAAGATAGTCTTGACAGGTTTAAAGCAGTAACATTCTTGACTATTGATCGTATTGGAATATGGGTGATTGAGTATTTTCTTCTGTTCGAACAGATATTGGCCAACCTGTTTGTTTATTATATTTAAGGGAGCCTTCTTCTCATCATTTTGAAACCCGGATTGAGTTGGGTGATGGTACATTCCTTCGAGTAGCAGTAATGGGGCTTTAATAAATATCTCTACCACAAAAATATTGTCCCACACAATCCAACGTTCTATGGCAAAGTAAACCACAAGATCTGTCCTTCTATTTCCCATAAGAATGGCATCCCTGCCTATCGGGGGGACGTGTAGTTAGTGTTTAAAACCGTCTGCTATTTCTACCCAAACATGTATATATCAAATAATCCCACTCCTTTAACATTGAAATGGAAGTAGGATAGGACAAGGCTTCAAAATATACGTTTTATTTAATTCTACATACATTTTAGTCATAACAGGTATTGAATATTTTTTAGGTGACCAATTTTTTTACAATGAAAAGGAGGACGAAAATTTTTAAGAAAAATAGTACAACGTAAATAAATGAAACATTTTATTATTTCAAACAAAAATACACTAATTATGCTTACATCCCTTTTAATTATTTAATCAAACGATTATTTTTCCATTGAATCGATATTTTTTTTGTCAATATATCATTTCCTAACAATATATTGGAAATTTCGGAGCAATAAATATCCTTCATATTGAATTTTACGGTAAGTGCTGCAGTAGGAGTTTCAAAATTCAATCTTGATTTCTCACTTGTCGTAAAATTATAACCAATTGAAAAAACTCTTTCAACTTCTGCATTAGTTCCATAATAATAATAATAATAATAATAATAATAATATAGAGATATAATTATATAGAGATAAAGTAAACAATGTGAAGTACGCATTGCTGCGAGACAAGTGAAGATCTCCTATGCCCTGCGCATGCGTTTCATAATCGTGTCTTTCCGAACTGTACCCTCATATGACGCGTAACAGTTCGGCGCGGCATCTTCGAATACAGAGATCAACTGATTAGTTTTAAAATATCGTAAAGGAGGACAGGTATTAGGACAATTTTCTAGGAAGGACAGAACCTACAAGATAAGGGCTGTCCTCACTAAAAGAGGACGATTGGTCACCTTAATATTTTGTTATAATATTTATCATGAGACTTTGATGTGAAACTCCTTAAAATTAGTTACGAGAAAAAAAACAATAATCTAATCCCACGACGCCCATTAAAGAGTTAGGTGATATTGGAATTAATAGGTAGAGAATAGAAATAATCTGCTTTCCTGAATCACGATTACATTCATTGTGTTAATATAAGATGGTATTAAAACTACAAAAATTTCTTATCAATTCTATGGAATTATAAACTGGAAAGTTTACTGTCAGTTTTACTAAAGTACAACCACCTATCGCTACCTTAATTAAGCTATATCCAGTCCACCTCATTACACCCTATCCCTATCTTGAACTAGATGTATCCAGTCCAACTCATTACACCCTATCCCTATCTTGAGCTAGTTTATATCCAGTACACTTAATTAACCCTATCCCTATCTTGAGCTAGTTTATATCCAGTCCACTTAATTACACCCTATCCCAATCTTGAGCTAGTTTATATCCAGTCCACTTAATTACACCCTATCCCTATCTTGAGCTAGTTTATATCCAGTACACTTAATTAACCCTATCCCTATCTTGAGCTAGTTTATATCCAGTCCACTTAATTACACCCTATCCCTATCTTGAGCTAGTTTATATCCAGTCCACCTCATTACACCCTATCCCTATCTTGAACTAGATGTATCCAGTACAACTCATTACACCATATCCCTATCTTGAGCTAGTTTATATACAGTCCACTTAATTACACCCTATACCTATCTTGAGTTAGTTTATATCCAGTTACACCCTATCACTTTCAAGTCCATTCTAATGTTATCATCCCATTTCCGTCTAGGTCTTCACAACGGTCTCTTTCCATTGGGTTGATCTGTAAATACCTTCAACATGGTTCTAGAATCTTCCATTCACGCTTCCCATTCTGCCCACCATTATATAGGGAACTCGATTGTACTAACAATGTCTTGTGAGGAGAACTGGGCATGTATCTTGTCATTATGTCACTTTCTCTACTCTTTTTTTGGGGGGGAGGGGGGGCAAATATATTTATAATAATCTTGTTTTCAAAGACCAAACATTTGTAATTTAAGAGATAACGTTTCACAACCATATAGAACAACCGGTATTTTTTTTGTGTGTATATTCTGTAAAAATACAGGTATTAATTTGCATTTTCTTCCATTAAAACTTAAATCTGTCCATTAAACGTAGAAACGAATAAAGTCTGATGATATCAATTTATAAAATAAAGGACACGCGATATATAAAGCCACCCAAAACAAATGAAAAAATAAACTCTTTTTAAAAGAATAAAGCCCCCTCGATTTACTGGTTAAATTACCTCATCTATGACTCATTCTTTGCATGTCAACTCAACAGCTAATTTGAAGCCTTGTTTTCCATTCTGGAAAATGTGTTGTATAATGGCGGGCGGGAGTGCTGGGGGGGGG